>WNNJ02002876.1:0-12195 GCA_012934845.2 Pomphorhynchus laevis | reverse complement strand
TGGCGTCACTACCTTTTGGGTAGACATTTCCGTGTCATTACGGACCAAAGAAGCATTTCTTTCATTTTCAAAAAGAATCACCGTAGTCAAATTAAGAACGAAAAATTAATTCGTTGGAAGATGGAATTGGCTGCGTTCTCATTTGATTTGCTGTACCGTCCGGGGTCCGAGAATATCACGGCTGATGCGCTGTCTAGAATTACCTGTTCAACGTGTACATCTAATGACCTTGATAGGTTAAGAGAGATTCATGATACATTCTGCCATCCTGGAGTCACGCGGTTGTATCATTTTGTAAAAACAAGGAATTTACCTTATTCACTCACCGAAGTCCGTCAAGTCATCTCCAATTGTCAAACATGTGCCAAGCTTAAACCCCAGTATTACAGGCTACAACCAACTAACCTCATTAAAGCTACCAGGCCATTCGAAAGGATTTCGATGGATTTCAAGGGTCCTCTGCCTAGTCATAATAGTAAGCGGTACTTGCTCACTATAATCGATGAATTTTCGAGGTACCCGTTTGCATTCGCTTGCCATGATATGTCGGCCGATACAGTTGTCAGATGTTTAAACAGCCTCTTCTTTCTTTTCGGTCTCCCGGAGTGTGTCCATTGTGATCAGGGACCGGCTTTTATTGCTCGCAACTTCAGGTCATTTCTTATCAAGCATGGAATCACTCTGAGTCACTCTAGTCCGTACAACCCTACTGGAAATTCTCAGATCGAACGGACCAATGGAACAATCTGGCGAACTATCGAATTTGCTCTATCATCCAGAAGTCTCGATATATCGCAGTGGCAACAGTACTTACCTATTGCACTTCACTCGATGCGGTCATTGTTGTGCGTGGCCACAAACTGCACGCCTCACGAGCGTTTCTTCAAGTTCGAGCGACGAACAAGTTCCACTGTGAACACACCCGATTGGCTTTTAAATCCGGGTCTAGCCGTTCTTAAGCGACACGCTACTACGGGAAAATACGACGATAAAACGGAGGTAGTAAAAATGACTGATTGCAATGCAAAAACAGCGCAAATAGAACGTTGCGACGGAACAAGAAGCATCGTATCATTAAAACATCTGGCGCCGTTTCCAAACGGAAACGGGAAGGATTATCATGAATGTCAATCGATCAATGATGGCTCGAATGTGTGCGATGACAGATTCGCAACACTCCCGGAAGCTCCGTTGAGTACTCTGGACGAGACCGCAAGTACTTATCAGGAAGTCGACTCAAACAATAACGGAACCGGTATACCAAGTAATCCGAGTCAGGACGCCAGTGCAACTAGACCTCAGAAAACTGCTGCCAGTCGATACGGTCGACGTGTTAAAACTCCAGAGTATCTACGCGATTACGACATCAGTTCCATTTGAAAGTGTGGGAGAATGTCGTATTAAATAAACTCTGACTATTATTATTTTAGATAGTTGAATAAAGATTATAGTCTTGTCTAAATTATACCACAAAAAAACCTACCATCCTCACATTTATCAGTATCCTTTGTATGACCTTTTGACTCCTTTCTTCAAACTCGCTTTTTTATCTGCATATTCCTATTCTTACGGATTCCCGCATCACCTTTATGAATCATTGTTCATGTGACTATCTTTTTCTCAATGTTCCATCATTTTTTGCAAGCTATGGCTGCCGTTCCTTTTTTATTGCTACCACTCTTCTCTGGAATAAACTGCCATTCCACCATCGGCTCAACCGCCTACTTTCCATCCTTCAAACACGGTATCCGCTCTTATTGTCCATTAGTAATTGATCTCAATTATTCACATTCTTTTAAACTGTCCCACACCCTTTCTTGTGCAACATCAACCTTTAATTTTGGTCATACTTTTGTTTTTTTTTGTTTTTTTTTCCATTTTTTATTTGTTGTAAAACTGTAAATTTGTAATTTAGTGGACTTGTAAGTGGATGTAAAATCCACAATAGCCACTTTAATAATAAACCTGTACTATTTATTTATTTTATCGATAACATTAAGAATATAGAATTCGTAACTCTATAATTTTATACCAACATTGACGATATATTAATTAAATGACCTTGACTCGTCATACGACACGCAAGTAACTTGTCGTAAATTATCTCGTCTTGACAGCAGTCAAAAATTGACATTCTCATAATGAACTCAATCCGTTTTAATCTCATTAATTCTCTCGTCTAATTTTAGTTATTGTTACAGAACGTTAATGTTTATGAATAAACATTAACGTTAAATAGTTAACGTTAATAATATTATTATTATGCAGACAACGTTACGAGCATAGCTCAAAGTTGCTGACAAATCGATAGTCAAAATAAAAGAAAAAGATAAAAAAAACCAGTCAACAATTTTAAATAATCTGTCGTTTAAAGAGCTCACGAGTTGCCGCATTTACAATATCATCGCTTAAACGATTCCATGAATTTATTATTCGTTGTCCAAATTGAATCGTCCTATAATGTACTATTCGTCGGCGACTAAGATAAAACGAGTGATCTCGCAAAGCTCGAGTTGATCGAATGTTGAAGAGCTCACGCAACACATGGTGTTCATTGTTAAATACCTCCCATACAAGACACAGATCGCGCGAGTCACTAATATCACATAACAACTGCATATTTAAAGACCGAAGACGGTCCTCGTAGGGAAGTTCTCTCAAAGAATGTACTAACTTTGTTGCCCTACGTAGCACCTTCTCAAGTCGAGTAATCTCATCTCTGGTTCGAGGGTATGAACAGTGAGAAGCATATAACAGATGGCTTAGTACAAAAGCGTTTGCAAGAACTCTAAAAGAACATGGACTCCCATAGCTGAATGATCGGCGAAGGAAACCAACCATACACATGGCCTTCGAACAAATGTACTCAGTATTTTGGCAAGTTTGGCGAGTGGAGAAATCATCCGTTATCCATACGCCAAGATCTTTAGAGCTCGAAATATTATTAATAGTTATTAATAATAGTTAACGTCTATTAATAATAGTTATTATTATCTATTAATAATAGTTAGCTATTAATAATAGTTATTAATAATAGTTAACGTCTAAATAGTTATTAATAAACATTAATAACTATTAAGAACACAAGCCTAATATAAACTCTATGTTTTGTGAGCTGGCAAATGACCATTAACGAGAATGCCTTGTATCGATTAAATAATTCGATGATCTACTTAGCGAATAAGAATACTACAATAATTTCAAAATTGTAAGTCTTACAACATTTAGACTATTATAAATTCATTTTTATAATTTATTGTTCTTCTAATTTGTCATTATATTGTCATTCTAAATAAACTCTTGGTTTCATTTAGGTTCTGTTTTCTTTGTTTTATCTTTAGTCTATGCAAAAATTAACCCATTTTTATTTACACCTTCCTTTCATTGATTTTTCATGACCTTATTTTTTTATCTTTACGCTCCCGTGAATATATTCTTATGTAACTGAATATATCCTTATGTATTCGTGAATATATTCTTATGTACTTATATTTCTCTTTACCTGGGAGTTGAATTGATCAAAAATTTGATGGTAGGTATATTCGACTTCGATGATTCAAATAACATGAAAAAATCAACGTGTCCATAATTGAAAAATTTGAGAAAACTGTTTCTATTTCAAAATATAATTTTTATCATAATTTTTTTGTTAACTTTTACCTGATATACTTTTTATATGCTATTAACAATTGTCCATTGATGAGGTATTTAACGTTTCAGGTCGTAAAATCAACGTGTCCATAATTAAAAAATTTAAGAAACACGTTTGTATCTCAAAAAATAATTTTAGGAAATATTTAGTTAAATATCGCCTTTTCTGGTTCTTAAATTTTTCATAACGTAAGGTATTAGTAAGATACGTACGTGCTTAATTGGATTTTAACCCAGGATAATCATATTTCGAGATATTTATTTTTTTAGAAAAAAAAATAAAAATGTGTAGTGAATATTACGACCTGAAACATTCAATACCTAATTAATAGATAATTGTTCATATCATATAAAAGTATATCAAGTACAAGTTAGCAAAAGAATTTATGATAAAAATTACTTTTTGTTGAGATAACATTTTTTCTCAAAGTTTTAAATTATTGACACCAATTTTTTCATATTATTTGAATCGTCGAAGTCAAATATACCTACTATCAAAATTTTTAGATCAATTGTCGCAAACTGTTCGAACTTCGAAATTCAAACAGATTGAGGGGACATCACCTCACGTTAAAGACCCACATTCGTCCACGAAGAAGATTTGACACAATTGTCAATCGAACGTGGAAAAGCTGGAATAAGCTACCAAGTCAAGTGGTTTCGGCCTCCAGTATTTTGTCCTTCAAGAGAAATCTGAAGAATGTACTAACTTAAAACAATCGGATTTTCATTGATATTTTTTTAACCCTGTACCCAGCCTGTACGAGCTCTACGCTCTTTTGCTGCTGTTGTATTTAATAATAATAATAATTCAACTCCCAGATGAAGAGAAATATAATGTTCAATTAGGGATGACTTGTTCAATTTAGATTTTCACCATAGCAATGACAAAAATAAATCATTTTGATAAAATGTTTTAAGTTTAAATAACTCTTTATTGTCGTCCAAAAGGTTTCCAAAACGATGTAAACTATTAAGACGCGAATTTCGCCTCCAAGCAAATCCGCTCAAATAAAGGTCCATTCATCCTTTATTTTTTGCCTTTTCCTTCATAAAATGTTTTAGTGTACGCCATTCTCATTTTTTAATTATGGACACGAGGAATAACTCTTTACTGTCGTCCAAAAGGTTTCTAAAACGGTGTAAATTATAAAAGCGCGAAGTTCGCCTCCAAGCATATTCGCTCAAATAAAGTTCCATCTATCCTTTATTTTTTGCCGTTTCATCTATAAAATGTTTTAATGAACGTCATTGAGACTCAATTCGCTGAATATGGCACCCTAGAAATTTAGAATAATATGTACACATGTTAAAGAATCGCTGGTACCTGAGATTAGATCAACAAAATTTTGTTAATGGTTAACCGTTAAATGGTTGTAACCATAATCTTCTAATTTGATATAACCTCTCGAGCAATCGCTGTGAATGATACTACCTAAATAAATAAGTTACATTAATCTTTAATTAATTTTCTATTATGGACACTGATTTTTTTATATTATTTGAATCGTCGAAGTCAAATATACCTACTATCACAATTTTAGCTCAATTCAACTCCAAAATAAAGATAGATACAATGTTCAATTATGGATGACTTGTTCAACTTAGTAATGATAAGATGAAGGATTCGTAATAAAATTTCGATACTACTAAAATTATTACGACCTGAAACCTTAAATACCTCACCAATAAGCAAATGTTCATAACATTTTAAAAGTATATCAAGTAAAAGTTAACAAAAGAATTATAAAAAAAATTATTTTTTGAGATAAAAAATTTTTCTCAAATTTTTCAATTATGGACACTGATGTTTTCATTTTATTTGAATCATCGAATATAAAATTTTTTAGATCAATTCAACTTCCAAATAAAGAGAAATACAATGTTCAATTAGGGATGACTTGTTCAATTTAGATTTTCAACTTAGCAATGATAAAAATATATCATTATTATGAAATGCTTTAACTTAAAATAACTCTCCATTGTTGTCCAAAAGATTTCCATAACGATGTAAATTATTAAGACGCGAATTTCGCCTCCAAGCATATTCGCCTAGATAAAGGTTCATCCATCCTTTATCTTATTGCCTTTTCCTTCATAAAATGTTTTAGTGGACGCCATTTTCAAACTTTTCAATTAGGTACGCATTGATTGTGTCCATAATTATGCACTACACATTTTTATTTTATTTTTTATTTTTTTTCTAAAAAGTAAAAATTAAAAATCTCGAAATATGATTATCCTCGCTTAAAAGCCGATTAATCACGTACGTATCCCACTAATACTTTCCGTTATGCAAAATTTGAGAACCGGTAAATACCCCTGAATGATTTGTAGTCCTGATTTTTTGTCGAATTTGTACTGCCTCTTTTTTAGATTCGTGTATAAGTATATGACGAATGTTTTGATCCGAATTCTCTATATATTTGATGCAATTGTCTCCGTTTAATTCTGTTACAACAGTGTTTAAGAGAGCATCATGGTTGGCTAGCGATGGTTGAAAATTGTCTTCAAGGACAGCATAGGTTTATCAGATGATGATTGTCCTTTTTGCTCGATGAGTATTTCCTCAGTGTCAGCGAACACAGTACATCGATTTTTACAACGAGAACATGGACAAAATCCACAGTAAAATGACATACCTTTCGAGCTCAAGTCAATTAATTTAAAAACTGTAATATGTGTCCATACGTCAAAACCAACTGTTTCACATGCTACTTGTATTTCAATAAACTCCAAAATACTATTGACAACATTATTATATTTCACTTGTTTGATTTTAATGTTCTTTTTGACCATTTTTCAATTGTATGTATCTTGGAATGTTAATCACAGCTAGATGTTCTTTTTATCAACATTTTGAACTTAAATGTGATAAAATTGTGAAGGCAACATCTGGACTGTCCGAACTAGGCAAATTATCTTTTGAGGCAGGGTTACGATATTTTTATATAATGTTGCTTCCAAGACTACAATATGGACTAGCTTGTATCTGGGTAGACTTGACTTCAGAAAACTTTTACCAGTTAGATAAGTGCCTGTCAAGATTTATAAAAAGGTTTGTAGGCGTATCTCCAAAAACTTCATCCACGGCTGTTCAAGTTCTAGCAAGGTTGCCTCCTTTATCAGTTTCATTGCAGAAAGAGATGAATCTTCCTTTGACTGATGGTTTTCTTAAAAATCTAAATTTATTCGACGGCAAAGTACTTAAACTTGATCAGGATATCTATCAGACTCCTGCTTTTCTTCAAACAGCTTGGCGTAGCCCTCTCGCAAGTAAGCGCACTTTAATCTGGAGAGCTTCGCTTGATGGATATCACCCCAAGTTCTGTAAAAAAGGAAGAATCATACATGAACGATCATCAACTTGTGTATGCTGTTTTTGCAACACAGCATATGCTCATCACTCTTACATGTATTTTCCTGTGCTCATTTGTCTTGTTTATCTTTAAAAACAATAGATACGCTGAAGTGGGGGTAGGCTTATAGGCTTATTTCGGCTGACGATGCGTACCTGTGTCACGTACAATCAATTCGAGCCAATCAATGAAATTTTAAGCAGCTCAAGAAATAAGAAGAAAGACAACTGTTCTGACTTTATATTTGTTATCTTATAATCTTTTTTTATATGCCCAAGCCGAAAGGCGGAGTGGCTTTAATAAATCACTACATTATTATAATATTTATTATATTATAATAATGAAGAGTGTAAATATTATATTTATAATAATAAATATATTATTATATTATAATAATATATTTATTATATTATTATAAAATATTTATTATATTATTATACACCATATATTAAAATATGGTGTATTAATATTATCACATACAAGACGTTAACTGAGAAGTTGTTTTGCCTGATCAAAAAACAAAGTTTACAAATTAATATCAGTAAATTATATCAGTAAATTAATATCAGGTAATCAGTAAATTTTCTACATCAAAATCATTTCCATGGAAGTGCGAGTGTCGATTCTTCATCCATGCTAGACACAGTCATCCTGACAGTCATCCCCGCTCATTTAGCACAAGAATTATTACATACATGGCGTTAGCTGAGAAGCTGTTTTGCCTGATCAAAATAAGTTTACAAGTTAGTATAGGGTAACCAGTAAATGGTACGCATCATGATCATTTGAACTAGCAGGATTCAAGATATCCGTAAAAGTGCGACTTTATCCCTTGTGCACACAGCCGAATGTGTAGGACGTTCCAGCCCTAAAGCATATCCTTGAACCTCTCTTCAGTACCGATTCATATCGAGCAATTCTCGCTTTGTGGTAAGAAAGCATGCAGCGATGATCTCCAGATCATCGCTGCATGACTGCATAACTCCATACCAGGGCGGACTAGTGAAGAAAACAAGATAAAAAGCATTGGATGTGACAGTCTATGAAATGTATTTTTGATGTAGTACAATGCCTTTGTTGCGTGTACAAAGAGAGTAATGAATTATTACATACAAGTCCTTATGATGTTCAACTTCATTTAATAACGCATTAATAATGCGATACTGGAACGACGAGGTAGTCTTCCCCATTATCAACAAAACACAACATTAATCCGTGTTGTGAGTCCGGGAGAATACTGTTTTTCTTAAGATGAAGTCGAATCTGCTTCAAAACTATATAGTACTACGAGAATTTTGGTAAACACTAATTTCGGTAAACACCATACTCAAGTAAGGATAATAAGGCGAATTTTGGTAAACACTAATTTCGGTAAACACCATAATCAAGTAAGGATAATAAGGCGAAAGTATGACGAAATAACAGGTGGATGCTTATTTTGTATTGTGACTACAAAGGTATTCTTCCAAATGCCAGGAATAAAGGAATGTTTCAGGTCGTGGGAACAAAAGTTAGATGCTGACAGAGAAGACAAGCTAACGCACGAACCAGAAAAGGTGCAATGTCATCAGGGCCCGGATAGCCAAATTGCATTAACGCTAACAATTCACTGTAAATATCATCTGCTTCAATCTCGATCGCGCAGTCTCGTATAGGAACAAGAACCTCCTACGAGACGGACTGATTTTATAGTCTACCGTAGAGTTACATGGAACTGCGAAGATCTTTCTAGATAATCAGCAATCTGTAGTTCCTTTGTTAAAACTTCATCCGATGAGTGAATAGACTTAATTCCTGTCTGAACGCTTCGAGAACACCGAACGTAGGATTAGAATATCTTCAGATTATGAGAAATACACATCGCGATGTTGTTCTGTAATGATTGTCTCTTTTAATTTTAGCATGTTACAAAAATTCAGAGAAACAGTATACTCAATACGAAGAGACGAATATGTTTTCGACCTACGCCATAATCTGTTTCGAACTTTCAGGGCTGACAGGACCTGATAGTCAAATCAAGGAGGACGCGAGATAACCGATTTAGGTAACTGCAATTGAGCGAAAACATTGGACAATCGCAATAAGCGGGCGGTATAAAACTCCATTTGAAGTTGCTTAATGTCAACTTTAGCCCAATTTATTTTCATGATCTGAGTGAAGGGTGAAGGCAGATCGTCGTGGCAAGGTACGTACCATGACAGTAAACGGTGATCACTGTTACCTACTGGTGGATGATAGCAGATGTTGGAAATATTACCAATAACTCTTGTAAAAACTTAGTCAAGAATAGATCGAGAGCCGATGTACGTAGGATGACAAACATGCTGAACCAGCATCAAGTCGAAGAGAAGGAAACTACCGATTTCCTTTCACGTCGAAGGCAGTGACAGCAAACCCCAACCTTCCCAATCAATGTTGGGAAGGTTAAAGTCACTGATAAGTAAAAATCGAGTAGAGGAACATATACGACATAGAATGATCGAAGTAAGTTCAAATCCGAGAAGGCTGAAGGGAAACGATACAACATACACGCATAAATTTTGACCCTACCTCGAATAATGCATAACGAAAGGCCTTCAAAGGAAGAGTTAATGGAATGCTAAAAAGTATGTCAGACACACCTATGCTATTGTGAATGCACACGGCTACATCATCTCCTCGTCTACCAGTTTGACGATCCGAACGTTGCAAATAGTAGTTGGGAATCCGAACAACGTCGTTCAGATTGGGATGCAGCCAAGATTTACAAATACAGAAAACGCCATACTCATTTTTCAAGACAACATATTTTAGCTCAGTATATTTGGCCACAAGACTGCAGACATTTGAGTAACCAAAATATATGTTGCTATTATAGAAAATCTAATAGATAGAAATAATATCACTAAAATTAGCAGGATCATCTGAACGAAACCCATCTGGGCAACAATCTTTGCCCATACCAAAGGTTGCCACCGAACTATCGTACAACTAGAAAATTTCTTACACAGAGGTTAGATTCGCCATCGCTGTCTGTTGTGCAATTCTATAAAGGTATCCTTTCTCCTTACCCATTCCTCGGGAAATAAATCTTGCAATATATGAAAGGAAGAGTCGAGTAACCGAGATTTACGATGAAGCAGAAAATCGACATGTTCCCTGGAACTGAGAACAACTTTCAACAACCTAGGTTTCTAGGCTATTCTTTTACCCAGACGAAAACTTGACAACTAGGCTTTGAGCAACAGAGAGGTTTTACTGTCAATTATTTTGGACAGAATTGTACGGATAATCTTAACGTCATCATCTAGCCTAGCCTGAGCATACCACTACCCGATTCTTTAACTCTGGATATAATGATATTATATTTTTTATCTGAAATGGATTGTTTTCTACTTAATGTGTTGCCTGAGGAAATCAAATCAGCTAACTGAGTCTACGTATTTAATATAATTATAAACTAAACAAAACATAATAATGCTAAATCAAAATTTTAATAATTAAATAATAAAATTAATAATTGTTTTTAGATTTTCTATAATTTAAATCAAGTTAAAATAAAAAATTGAAATTTAAAATAAACGTCATTTTTATGAATTGACTAATAGATAACAAACTATGTATCAGAATAAGGATTAGAGGTCATCAGGAGGAACTGCTATGTTATCAGGTTTCGGCCCCTAACTCCTCTACCCAACATAGCAGCGGGGCCAAATACATGCTAATGATGTATTTCCTATGAAATAACTATCTGGTATCTTATTATAATACAAAGTATATTATTTATTATCCATCCATAAAAATTTGGCACTTAAGAGTTTAAATTAATTCTTTATATTATTGTGTTGATTTATATATTTTACTATTTTGTGCTTGATGTTATTTTTATAGTAACCAAGTTTAAGATATGCATCTATTAAATTATTTAAATGATTTTGAAGAAAACCAATATCGTTACAAATTGTTGCAATTCTTAAAATTTCATTATTTAATGTATTATATTTTATATTATATGGTATACATGAATGCTCATGCAAAAATATGTTTCTTGTAAATTTAAATGTCATCTTTACGATATAAATTAATAGTAGTTTTAGTTAATGTTAATTTAATGTTCATATCTAGATATACACCTTTATCATTAATATTGGTTTTGTTAAGAATAAGGCTTTCTGGATAAATTTGTTCGCTAATTGAATAAAAATTGTTAGAATTAAATACACATATATCATCAATGTATCGAAACATATATTTAATGTATTTATATAGTTTAGATTTAGTTTTTACACAGTTATAAACGAATTCATATTCTATAAAGCTTAAAAACAAGTCAGCTATAATTGGGCTACTATAGCCTCCCATTGGAAACGAAAGAAAATAGCACTTGGACACGGACGTTGTAACATTAGTTGTTACACATGGTTATTATTCTAAACAGTAAGGTTTCCAGATTAAAGAAATTTATTAAACGACTAACCAGCACAGCCAGGGAGATAAATTATGGTTCAATTAAAAGCATTGGGCCTATTGATTATGAAATCAATTTAAATAAAAGTAAATTAAAATTAGAGATTATAAGACTTTAGTCAATTGGATACATCATCTGTAAATAGCTTGATAATCTCAGAAAATAAACTCGAGAAATTTGTTTCCAAAAGAGTGACCCTGAACAAATTCTAAGGTTTCTTAAGCTCCTTTTGTTCCACTACCAACTATTATATGATGTAATTGGGATAATATTGACAAATTGTTTCTTCTAAATTTAAATATGTCATCTTTACGATATAAATTAATAGTAGTTTTATTTAATGTTAATTTAATGTTCATATCTAGATATACACCTTCTTTATCATTAATATTGGTTTTGTTAAGAATAAGGCTTTCTGGATAAATGTGCTCACTAATTGAATAAAAATTATTAGAATTAAATACACATATATCATCAATGTATTGAAACATATATTTCATATATTTATATTGTTTAGATTTAGTTTTATACAGTTATGAACAAATTCATATTCTATAAAGCTTAAAAACAAGTCAGCTATAATTGGGCTACTATTACCTCCCATTGGAACACCTTTTACTTGTCTAAATATAGATGTCCCTACTTTAAAATAATTTTGATTTATCAAAATATTTAAGGATTCTATTAATTCAATTTTATCCATATATTTATATTTACTTGATGGTTTAATTTTTGTTA
>WNNJ02002875.1:0-15105 GCA_012934845.2 Pomphorhynchus laevis | reverse complement strand
ATATTCTTCAGGTGTAAATTCATGCAGCTGGAATATACCATACATTCTGTTTCTGATTATGCTAGCTAGCGGTATCTTGTGTCGACTGTATGGCGGTCCTCCTCTGCATCCAGCAGTGGGAGGTACCCGTCACCGATAAAGCACAATATGCCGAAACAGCAACACTAGGTTGCTTGTTTCCTATAAATTCTTTCTGCCCTTCACGTCAATATTAAATGTTTAAGTAATACAATTATTCTTTGAAACTATTTTTTATATTTCACTAGCTGCTGTTAGCACCCTCAGTAACAAAAACAATTCATAGTATATTTTGTTTCTGAATCTGATAATGCTAACCAGCACCAATTTTGTTTCATATTATGCTATTATTGATATCTGACGTCTGATATCTAATATATGATTATGCTTTTATTGATCCTGCTTCAAAATTCTAAAATTAAAAATTTGGATCAAGATAATTTATTTCTAATTTATTTATTAAATAAATTATAATTAATAATATTTATTTATTAAATCAATTTTAATTATTCAAATAGAATTAAAATAATTTGATTTCTTTAGGAGAGCTAATCGTTCAATGTGAATAAATAATGAGCAACCAAGTGTTTTAATATAGTGTTTCAATATATTTGTTTCCATTTGTTGATAAAGATGATATTACCGCGTCGTCGTAAAGTCAGCCAGTAAATATTAAAATAATTAAAATAGAATTAAAATAATTTGATTTCTTTAGTAGAGCTAATCGTTCAATGTGAATAAATAATGTTTCAGTATATTTGTTTCCATTTGTTGATAAAGATGATATTACCGCGTCGTCGTAGTCAGCCAGTAAATATTAAAATTTCTGCATTCTCAATGTTAAGCATAATTTACCCACAGTACCAATTAGAAAATAGAAAATCACTGATGGTTGAATTACATAGATATGATCTTCGACGTACATATCCCATTTTTTGCCGTAAAGGTTATTCAGAGCACTGTAAATGTTTGTAAACGAATTTTCCAGGATTCGTCTAGGATCTTCTAGCTCTCGCTCTATTATACGAAGCACGTCTGAAAGAATACATTGAGGAAGGTTGGTGTAAATTAGTTTAAAAGAATGCTTATTAAACCCGACACGTTGAGGCGGGCGGCAGTTGTGTCTATCTAATTGTCCTGTTCTCAAGGGTAGTGCAGTGGTTTGCGTTTTTTGCAGTCTTTCGTATTTGCCACTCTTTAAGGAATTCGCTGACATTTGCTGTTATTGCTATATTCAGCTTTTAATTTGACCGCAACCTACACTTCAAAGTTATATCGTTATATCCACCAAAATTATTGGCAATCGAACAACAGTGAGCAGAAAAATCTACCTTTCAAAACAGCGCCAAATTATATATAGTTAATGCATACCAACCATATTCAGAGATTAATATTCATCACGTGATTTCATTACATCGCTTATTTTTAATATATCAGCTAGTTAAATGAGCAAGTAGTATATATATATTTAAACAATAGTTAATATAAATTGATTGAACATCATAAGTCTTTATTGTTAAATATACATTATCTTTAGATGGAAATAGCATCATATCTAAGCCATATATTTTGAAGTTAGTATTAGTTATATAATCAAAGAGAGTTCAAATTCTAATAAAAAGAGCATAAATGAAATACAAAGAACTGTTTATTTCAAAATTTTTGTGATCGCATTTTAAATTATGTTTAAAAGGCACTTATTTAATAATTTTCTACAATTATAATCTATTATTGACATTTTAGAGGGCAACAGAAAATGTGTTGATGAAAATTACAGATTATCATTTTAAATATGGGTTTAAAGAATTTAAAACAAACGAGTAGATCCTTCATAAAACAAACGAAGTGATCAGATAGCTTTAATTGAAAATAAAGTAACTTGAATAAATTATTCTACTTTGGAAGAAACCAGCATAAAGCGATGCTACAAGACAAATATCATCAATTAAAATTCGAAAGACGATAGCATAGCAGTTCCTCCTGATGACCTCTAATTCTTATTCTGATACAACGTCTGTTATTTATTAGTCAATTCATAAAAATGACGTTTATTTTAAATTTTATTTTTTTAACTTGATTTAAATTATAGAAAATTTAAATTATAGAAAATCTAAAAGCAATAATTAATTTTATTATTTAATTATTAAATTTTGATTTAGCATTATTATGTTTTACTTATTTTATAATTATATAACAATACGTAGACTGACAGTTAGCTGATTTAATTAGTGAAGTCTTCAAAGCAAGTTAAAAGTCAATTTTATTATTAAATTTTCAATTTGTATACTGCAAAATTTTAGCGTTTATAATCTGCTACGATTAATTATTGCCAATTTCATTACGACTAGAAATTGATGTTAGAAGTTCGATTTTTGTCTTAGCTGCAAGAGTACAACGCTCTTACAACTTGCATAATCATTTTAGTTTACATCGCATTTACCCATTTTATATGGCAGAAATGAAGTTAATTCTAAAAATTAATAAAAATAAATATCATTATATATTATAAATATTATTATATTTTTGTATTTATCATTTATTATAAAATAATAAATATTATTTTATTTTGATAAAATTATTTAGATAGTCAATCGTATTTGAAAATTTATAATAGTTGAAACATTATACGTATTATTTTTATTTTCTTTGATTTTAAAGCATATCAAAGTAAAAAATTTCGTTATTATCTTCAAATCATATATATATTGTACAATCTGAGTTTAATAGATCGATTTTCCTACTAATAAAAATTGTTTTATTGCACTTAAATATGAATTATAGGGATTCTCACTTCAAAAAGTGGAAACAAACAAAAAGATTTATTTATGTAAAATAATGAGTTAAATATCTTTCAATGTAGATAAATAATGTAAAAATGTAGCTACTTGTTTGATTCAATGGGTTCGGCATACACTGAAGACGGGATATCTAGAGTTCGCTGGTTATATAGCAATTCCAAAATTTCTTGCGGCATCATTCGAATTCGGCCCTTATAAATGTAATAATATTGATCAGAAAATTATTACATTTTAAATGTAATAGAAAAAGTTGAAAATTTTGTAATTTTATAAATAGCAATAATAATTTCGTTGTAAAAAATATACAAACAAATAATTTTCGGTAAATATGAGCGATAATTTTAAAACATATTATTGAAGAAAACATATTTCAATATTAAATCAAAAACTATTAGAAAAAGAAGATTTTTGGATTAAAACGCTTAATTCCATGTACCCATTAGGATTGAATGACGTGGTACAAGGAATTGGCAGAAGTAGTATAATACATAATAAACAACTATATTATAATAATCCGGTTAAACGCAAACCAAGAAGTCATGGTGATAAAAGGAATAAGAAAAATAGAGTTAAAAATATTAAAAAAGATATGTATATAAATGAACAATTAGAAATATTAAAACAACTTTTAAGTGATAATAAGCTAAAAGATCTTTATGTAAATATAAGAAGTTTTTCTAAAGATATCATATGTTCAATAAATCAAAAATTAATTAACGACTATGATATGCTAAGTTGTATAATAGACAGTTATTGTAATACAAAATACTATAATCATACAATAAATGTAAATAATAACAATAGAAAATATACATTAACCATAAACTTCATTAATAAATGTATAGATAACATAAATATAGCCGGACTTTTAAATAATTCTAAAAGTAAAGAAATAATAGGGTCAGATTTAAGTAAATATATTCCTAAAATAAGGTATAAACTCCTACCACCATTAGGACGAAAAATTTGTAATTATAATAAAGAATTAAAATCAATATGTAACGATAATATTAGAAACATAATGGAAACAGAATGCAATTGTAAAAGTCTTAGTTTTGATAAAATAAATAAACATATATGTACCCATAATCTAGAATTAATTGAAAATTGTGAATTATGAAAGCTGCTTTCAAACAACGACAAAAATAAAATTTACAATTCGTTATATAATAACTTAAATGATTACTTTAGTAAGCTGATTAATAGTGTAAGCTTAAATACATCGATGATAAAAATTTGGAAATATTATGTATTTGATGAAATTAAAAAAACAGCAAACATTTACAACGATGAAAATATAATTAATAAAGATATGTAATTAGAACTTACTAAATTAAAGGATAACAACTATTATGAAACTAGTAATAATTCTGTCCTATGCAAAAAAGCTTTATTAGGATAAACTGATGATAAAGGTGAATTATAATGATTTAAATGTAAATAGAATATGATTGTATTGATGAGAATTTAGAAATAATCATTAGAAATCACTATTCTAATTACTGTTGTCTTAAATTTTTTCTAGGTAAAGAGAAAAATAGATATGATCGAAAAATAAAATTATACATATGCTATACTGGAATCCAAAATAACATGAAATTCCAGTAGCACACGTTCATATGCAGTACTTTAAATATTATTAAGCAAATTGTAATTTAAATGAATAAAATACTTAAAGTGATTAAAATTCATCTTAAAACATTTTGTAAAGTAAACGAAATTAATACTGATATAAAGCACTATTTCAATATTAATTCCAAATATGAATTTGTAGAGCACTAGGAAAAAATAGTTTTACTAGAGCAAAGAAAAAATTTCCTTTTATTTGAAAAAATTCAAAATTTCGATAGCTCCTGCTATCATCATTAGGATTACTATAAAAATATGATTTTCATTGCAATCCTAATGATGATAGCAGGAGCTATCGAACTATTGAATTTTTTTAAATAAAAGGAAATATTTTTCTTTGTTTCAATAAAATTATATAATCGAAATGGAAGAAATTTATGGGTTTAGTATTTATTATACTATAGGAAAAAATAAAAATTTAAGTATTTACTATATTAATTGGCTATATTTAAATTTAGATTTAGTTGATATAGGGGAAAATTAGAAAATTTAATTTAAATTGTATTTGATTAGAGATATACATACGTATGTCATAATAATTATAGCACATATCTAGCTAATGCTCAGCAGTCTAATAAATATAAAGACATGAATTAAATTAATTAATAGAAGCTTTAAATATTTTGATATTTCGAAATTATTCAAAAAATGAGCAACTATATTTAGACAAATAAAAGGTGTTCCAATGGGAGGTAATAGTTGCCGAATTATAGCTGACTTATTTTTAAGCTTTAAAGAAAATGAATTTGTTCATAACTGTGTAAAAACTAAATCTAAACTATTTAAATATGTTAAATATATGTTTCGATATATTGATGATATATGTGCATTTAACTCTAATAATTTTTTAAATATGTGAAAAACATTTAAGTAGTCTAATTCTTAATAAAACTAGCAATGATAATTAAGAAGGCATTCATTTATATATAAACAAACAACATATATTAAACAAATATCAACTTATAAAATAAATATGATATATTTAAATCTACGAGAAACATCGTATCGCATGAACATTCATGCATACCAAAATATATTAATGGATAATAAATAATAAACACTGTTGGAATAATAAATTAAGTTAGGTAATCAAATTACATCAGAGGAAAAAATATATATAAATAGCTTGTATTTAGTTTCGCTACTATGTTCAATTAATGAATAAGTACCAAATTTGATCACATTGTAGTTCATCTGATTACTTTTAATCTTTATTCTAATACATGGTATACAACAATCAACTAATTGTTCATAAAAATTTTGAGTTTTTAAAAATCTCAAGTTATTAAATATTCGAACTATAAATTATGTTGATATTGTGATATTAACATATTTTAAATTCGTGTATTTAAAAAATACGTACACACAATCAGTAAATATCTTAATATTTGTTAGAAATGTAAGAATAACTTATCACACGCTTATGTATGACATCCTAATGTTTAGAGACTCAACAAATAACTTTTTATAAGATAAAAGCGTTGATATATATGAGAAATTTTTTAAAAGACACAAATTCTGATTTAACTATACATTATTCTGAGATCTTAAATAAATTATATTTAAAAATAAACTTTTATTACATATGATTAATACGTTATGTTTATCTAATCTAATTGAAATCCGAAATTCGAAACAATGAACTTATTATATAACTTTAAATTTTCGATTTTAAAAAATTCAGTCTTGTTTTGTTGTGGTCATGTAAGCGTGCGCTGGCACGCATTTGTCACGTTAAAACAAATTAAATCAGCAAACTGAGTCTACGTATTTAATATAATTATAAAATAAACAAAACATATTAATGCTAAATCAAAATTTAATAATTAAATAATAAAATTAATAATTGCTTTTAGATTTTCTATAATTTAAATTTTCTATAATTTAAATCAAGTTAAAAAAAATGAAATTTAAAATAAACGTCATTTTTATGAATTGAGTAATAAATAACAGACGTTGTATCAGAATAAGAATTAGAGGTCATCAGGAGGAACTGCTATGCTATCAGGTTTCGGCCCCTAACTCCTCTACCCAACATAGCAGCGGGGCCAAATACATGCTAATGATGTATTTCCTCTGAAATAACTATCTAGTATCTTATTCTAATACAAAGTATATTATTTATTATCCATCCATAAAAATTTGCCACTTAAGAGTTTAAATTTATTCTTTATATTATTGTGTTGATTTATATATTTTACTATTTTCTGCTTGATGTTATTTTTATAGTAACCTAGTTTAAAATATGTATCTATTAAATTATTTAAATGATTTTGAAGAAAGCCAATATCATTACATATTGTTGCAATTCTTAAAATTTCATTATTTAATGTATTATATTTTATATTATATGGTATGCATGAATGCTCATGCAAAAATATGTTTCTTGTAAATTTAAATATGTCATCTTTACGATATAAATTAATAGTAGTTTTAGTTAATGTTAATTTAATGTTCATATCTAGATATACACCTTTATAATCAATATTGGTTTTGTTAAGAATAAGGCTTTCTGGATAAATGTGCTCACTAATTGAATAAAAATCATTAGAATTAAATACACATATATCATCAATGTATCGAAACATATATTTCATATATTTATATTGTTTAGATTTAGTTTTTACACAGTTATGAACAAATTCATATTCTATAAAGCTTAAAAACAAGTCAGCTATAATTGGGCTACTATTACCACCCATTGGAACACCTTTTACTTGTCTAAATATAGATGTCCCTACTTTTAAATAATTTTGATTTATCAAAATATTTAAGGATTCTATTAATTCAATTTTATCCATATATTTATATTTATTTGATGGTTTAATTTTTGTTAGATAGGCGTTATAATTATTATAACATATATATGTATATCTTTTTCCGAATATAAGGTTAATTAATTTTACTAACGCTTCTTTAATATCTACTAAATCTAGATTTGTATAAAGCGTACTAAAATCGTATGTATTTATATTTTGAAAATTTATTCCTTTTGTCTGTTCTAAAAATTCTTTTGTAGAATTAATACTGAAATAGTGTTTTATACCAGTATTAATTTCGATTACCTTGCAATATTTTTTAAAAGTGTGCTTTAATTACTTTAAGTATTTTATTCATATAGACAGAAAGTGGTTTTAATGTACATTTAAACGCACTACATATGAACCTAGGTTTTATTGGATTTTTATGTAATTTTGGATTCCAATATAATATAGGTATAGTTTTATTATCTAATTCAACCTTTATACCCTTTTTATCCATTATAGAACAGTGACTTGTAATAATTGTTTCTAAACTCAACTCACTACGTTCATATGTTGGATTTACATTTAAATCATTAGAATTAACCTCTTTCATTAGTATATCATAATAAAGCTTTTTGCATATGAAGACAAAGTTATTACTAGCTTTATCAATAGTTGTTATTATATAGTTATCCTTTAATTTAGTAAGTTCTGTATACATATCTTTATTAATTTTATCTTTCCTTTTATAATTGTTTGTTATTTTCATTTTATTTTTAATTTTATCAAATATATAATATTTCCAAATTTTTATCTTAGATATATTCGAGCTTTCACTATTAATCAGCTTACTAAAGTAATCATTTAAGTTATTATATAACGAATTGTAAATTTTATTTTTGTCGTTGTTGTTATTTAATCTATATTTATACCCTTTTGATAGCAGCTTTCTTAATTCACAATTTTCAATTAATTCTAGATTATGGGTACATATATGTTCATTTATTTTATCAAAACTAAGACTTTTACAATTGCATTCTGTTTCCATTATGTTTCTAATATTATCGTTACATATTGATTTTAATTCTTTATTATAATTACAAATTTTTCGTCCTAATGGTGGTAGGAGTTTATACCTTATTTTAGGAATATATTTACTTAAATCTGACCCTATTATTTCTTTACTTTTAGAATTATTTAAAAGTCCGGCTATATTTATGTTATCTATACATTTATTAATGAAGTTTATGGTTAATGTATATTTTCTATTGTTATTATTTACATTTATTGTACGATTATAGTATTTTGTATTACAATAACTGTCTATTATACAACTTAGCCTATCATAGTCGTTAATTAATTTTTGATTTATTGAACATATGATATCTTTAGAAAAACTTCTTATATTTACATAAAGATCTTTTAGCTTATTATCACTTAAAAAGTTGTTTTAATATTTCTAATTGTTCATTTATATACATATCTTTTTTAATATTTTTAACTCTATTTTTCCTATTCCTTTTATCACCATGACTTCTTGGTTTGCGTTTAACCGGATTATTATAATATAGTTGTTTATTATGTATTATACTACTTCTGCCAATTCCTTGTACCACGTCATTCAATCCTAATGGGTACATGGAATTAAGCGTTTTAATCCAAAAATCTTCTTTTTCTAATAGTTTTTGATTTAATATTGAAATGTTTTCTTCGATAATATGTTCTAAAATATGTCCTTTTTTTAATATATTCATATTTTAATGGACAGTTGCTAGTTTATTTCCTTTATAACTTTATAAACAGCTATTTATTGTTAAAATAAATGTCTTCAGTGAAATGTTCCTAGGTGGAGCACTAAACATCATCATTACAATTTTTCATACAAGACTGATCCTAACAGAGCAGTTTTTTTCTGATGTCCTCTTTTCCTAATTCGAATATATCGTATATTATTTATTAGTCAACTCATAAAAATTGATTTTTATTTTAAATTTTAATTATACATTTCATCGTTATATAAGCATAAATTGTAAGAAATCTAATATAATTATTTATTATTTATTATTATTTATCTTTATTTATATTTATATTTAGTACAAAATACGTAAACTCAGTTATCAGATCTGATTTGTTTTACTGACAAGATATCATTGACCTATGGACATTGTTTTCCCGGTTATATAGCCCGTGTCAGAAATACTGAAACTGTATTATTGATACAGCATTATCATTTTCTGCTAATTCTCAAGCAAGTTTAATGAATTTTTTCTTTTTATTATAATTGAGAATTATAACATTTAAATTTAAAGAAAGCTGGCAAAAACCATCGAAAAATTTTATTTAACTGAATATGTCGATGCCTAGCTGGCATCATCTTCAGCAATTATAAGTAGTTAATTAAACTTTCTTGATAATTAACCACTTACAAATGCTGAAGATGATGCCAGCTAGGCATCGAAATATTCAGTTAAATAAAAATTTTCGATGGTTTTTGCCAGCTTTCTTCAAATTTAAATGTTATCACACCGTCGCATTCCTCATTCAAATTCAATTTATGAGAATTATAAATCAACAAAATATTATTAACATATTAAATTTGCAATATATAAATTAAAAAATATTATTAAAAATAAATTTAAACTCTTAAGCTGACAATTTTTATCGATGGATAATAAATAATATGATTTGTTTTAGAATAGGATACTAGATAATCGAATTTCATTAAAGGAAATATGTCATCAGCATGTATTTGGCCCCGCTGCTATGTTGGATCGAGGAATATGGGCCGAAATCTGATAGCATACATTTCCTCCTGGTGAACTATAGTCTTAATAATTATGATACATGGTATCAGTTTATTTATTAGTCAATTCATAAAAATTGGATTTTTTTAATTGTAATTTTAAATTTGAACTTTATATAAACATAAATTATACAATATTCTATTATATAATTATTTATTATTATTTATTATTTATATATAGTATAAAATTTGTAGACTCAGTTATCTGATCTGAATGGTGTAGTATGTAAATGAAAACTACTTGAGCTTTCGAAAATGTAAAAGCTACCTTCATTAGCAAAAATGTTAAAGATGTAAAATGTAAAAAATCATTGTTTCTAGCTTCTTACGGGTGCACTCAATAAAAATGAATATCAAGTATTACTTATGTATTCCTAATTTTAAAAACTAAATGAATCATAGTAAATATTAAATTTTGTGTTCATATTTAAGCAATAATTATTTGTATCTATTTAAATTTTTGTAGTTCCCAATATTCGTTTTGATTAATGGGGATTAGCAATCAGATAGTGGCTTGTAATATTTGATTGGGAGACATAAGGTGTATATGCAAGCAAATTGATGAACTACGGAACATATAGTTTTGTATAAAGTACAAATCAAAATGTGTAAACAATTAAGAAGGTCACATCCATAAAAATGTTCACTTAACTTCATTCTACATTAATGATATAGACTTTCACATTTTCAGGTATAATTAATATAATTTCGACAGGCAGTAAATGTGGAGTAAACAAATAATATTTTAGTGAGATGAAGGAAATGGACAAAAGTGGGAAACCGCAAAGCTGTGATACAAAAAAAAGGAAAACTATTTTAGAAAAGTTCTCATATTTTATGTACATATTAAATTTTTTTAGTTAAGAAATTAGATAATGTAAATAAGACTACATATTTTATATTATAAATAAGCATAAAATCGTAAATGTCTCAATCCTAAAAAGTAATGAACTTAAAAGAATATAAAAGCAAATTATTGTTCAAATATGAACATAAATTATACATACAAAAGTGATAAGCAGTAAACCTATTATACAAAAGTTGCAAATTGTAAAGTTCAAGTGACGAGTTGACATGTGTATACGTGATGAGAAACCGGATTGGAAAAGATACGAAACAAATGTAGATAATGTAGATGATTGATGAAGCCGAATGATGCAAAATAAAATTGTAATTTAAAGTAAAAATAATAATAATTTGACATAAATTAAGATGAAACGTATAAAGATTTAAAATTTTTTATCAAGTGATTTGGATTACTTACTTGCATTTCAACCAAAATAGATTTTAGATCGTCGATTTCCTTGTTTAACGTTCGTTGCTGGATTTTAAATTGAGACATGGAATCAGCTAATGATGAAATAGTCTAAAACGAAGTTAAGAGGTATAGTTGAAAAAATGAAAGTAAAATAATATAACTGATGTATCATGCTAACACTATCCGAAATCTCTAGAGATACTTTTGCTGCAAATGTAGTCTATCATTAGACCATATTTGTTTATAGTGACAGAGCATACAATAGAAAATAAATGCATTTAGGAACGAAACTAAAATCTTGTTATTTAAAGTAAAATCAACGCTTACGGATCGAGCTTGAATCATGCCCACATATGAAGCAAAAGAGAATTTGTAAAGAATTAATGCTCATTTATTTTTAAACAAAGCAATATTTATTTGAATTTCTTCCATTTAATTGGTTGTGATTTCCATTCTTATATAAATCATATATTCGAGAAAAATTAGTAGCTTAACAAAACCATAATAATTTATATTCACTAAAAAATGCATTATATTCGAAACTTTTCAATATTTTCAATTCTCTCGTAATAAACGGATTACGCATCGTGAGAAATTGCTAATGTCTTTACAGTTATTACAAAAGCAGTCAAAACACAACCCAACCACTTCATCCGGCTAAAAATAACTGATGAGTGGTTAAGAGCGTCGCAGAAGGATACATTAAACCTATGGAGCTAATGATTGAAGTCCAGTTATTAAGCAGCAAATATTGGTTAGAAATCAATCGTAGCCGGCCTTGACACTTAGACCAATGTTTCAAGCGACTTTGCGTACTAGCAATTTGTAAAATAATGCAGTCTATTTGGAATCCTTGAGAAATTCAGTGCCCTCGTAATCAACGGATACGCATTTGTACCATATAGAGAATTACTAAAAGGTCCACACACGCAACAAGCCAGAAAAAAAACGCTTTATCAATTTGAGCTTCATCTAGCATCGTGAGGAATGTCTAAATACTTTACAGTTATCACACAAGCAGTCGAAACGCACCCTAATCACTACATCCGACTGACGATGACTGCTGAGCGATTTAGAACGTCTCGGAGTGCTACATTAAATTGATGGAGCTGATAATCGAAGTCCAGTAATTTCGCAGCGAATATAGATTAAAAAACAATCGTAGCCAGTATTGGCTCCTGGACCGCAGTTTTAAGCTATTTTTCGCACTAAAACGTTGTAGAATAATATATCAAATTTGTAATCATGTGAGAAATTCAGTGCCCTCGTAATCAACTGAAACGCATTTGTACCATATAGAGAATTACTAAAACGTCCATACGCAACAAGCCAGAAAAAACGCTTTATCAATTTGAGCTTCATCTAGCATCGTAAGAAATGTCTGGATACTTTACAGTTATCACACAAGCAGTCGAAACGCACCCTAATCACTGCATCCGATTGACGATGCCTGCTGAACGGTTTAGAACGTCTCGGAGTTCTACATTAAATTGATGGAGCTGATAATCGACGTCCAGTTATTTCGCAGCGAATATAGATTAAAAAACAATCGTAGCCAGTTCTGGCTCCTGGACCGCAGTTTTAAGCTATATTTCGCACTAAAACGTTGTAGAATGAGAAGTGTAGTGCACGCGAGCAGTTTAATAATACATCAAATTTGTAATCACGTGAGAAATTCAGTGCCGTCGTAATCAACTGAAACGCATTTGCGCCTTTTGAAGAAAATTACTAGAAGGCTTAAACACACGCAATAAGTCAGCAAAAACGCTTTATGCCCATGAGCTTCGTTTAGCATTGTGAGGAATGGCTAGTGCCCTTACAGCTATCATAAAAGCAATCGAAACGCATCCTAGCCACCTCATCCAGCTGATGATAACTGCTGAGTGGATAGGACGTTTTAGAGTAGTACATTAAAGGCTCCTGTACCAAAGATGTCCAAGGGTATGTATATAGTTTAAGAGACTGATAAACCTGCTTACCAGAATCCATTAAGCGAACACGATTTAGATTTTTAAATGATATGAAATTAATTGGAAAAAATATATAATATTTATTTTCTAGTTAAGGTTTATACCTTTATCATAATACGTATAATGATAAAGGCATAAACCGAAACCAGTCAATAAATATTATATTCCGAGAAATTCGCAAATTCAAGGAACGTCAATTTTGACTTTGTAATGTATACACTAGACGTAGAATCCCTTTTTACATCTATCAAGTCTGACAGGGGCATAGCAGCGATTAACGCTTTACTATCCAAAACAGGCTTTTCTGAGGATCATCGACTAGTCCTGTCAACAACTAAGGTTAATACTAGAGTGTAACACTTTCACTTGTCAGCAAAAAGTATTTAGACAGAAAATTGGTACGTTAATGGGAAGTCCAGTTGGTTCTACATACGGTAGCCTATATGTTTCTAACTTGGAGGAAGAATATGTGTTCAAACGTGAAAAGGCTCCACTAATGTGGGTGCGTTACATAGATGATGTGTTTATTATTTGGGATCACGGTAAGAGAGAATTTGAATTATTTGTCAGTGAACTAAATAATCTATCTGAGCTTCGCTTTACTAACACTATAGAGATGAACAACTCGATTGGGTTTCTGGATGTAAGCATCCAAAGAATGAAGAATAGCTTCCGAACATCTTTATATAGAAAATTCACTGGAACGAGAAGTATAGTGCACGCGAGCAGTTTACACACCCCTAAAACAAAGCGTCTAATAATTAGGAATGAGGCTATACGAGCAAAGAAAATATGCTCCTCGCCGGATATCTTTGAAAAACAATTAAGATTGCTAAAAATAGAATTAATGGAGAGAGGATACTCAAATAAACAAATTGCAAGACAATTTCAATATGCTCGAATTACCCAGAGAAAAACACTGCTATATGATAACAGAATAAAGCCACTCACCAGTACAAACAACAAGGTTGCATGTACATATCATCAGGCACTGAATGAACATTTGTCCATTAAATTCAATTATATTATTACGCAACACAAAATCCGTAGCCTTGATCAGGAAATCGAAGTTAAGCTGGGACAATTCTGCTGTGGCTTCAAAGATTGGCAATTGACCGTGAGATTCGTAAGCTCCGTAACGCAACAAGAAACATTCTACTTGCTAAAAGACCGCAACCCGAAACAAAAGCGTTAGTGCCAAATTAAGAGCTATCAACACCGATGCAGTCTCACATATTTGCTATTGTAAACCATGTAAGCGGGCTAGATGTAAATGTTGTAAATTAGTTCCGGTTGTTAGTGAATTTGCCGGTGAGGTGACAAAATTGAGTTACAAAATAAGGACAGATGCCACCTGTGTGTCAAATAATTATATATATGTGGCAACGTGTATAATTTGTGCAGTTTAATATGTCGGCGAAACGGGAAATGTACTTAATATAAGAGTAAACAATAGACGCGCAGATATTAAGCGCAAAGATCCAACCGATGGAGCTGTAAACCACGCAATTGCACAAAATATGCCGAACGTACTTGAATTCTTTTCCTACACAATAATTAAACAAGGATTCGAGAACATAAGCATCAGGAAACGGAGAGAAGCCTACAGGATGGGTCAATTGATGGCTGACTGTCCACACGGATAACACAGGGAATGTCTTTAGTATGGCGGGATATCACATGACATTTTTATTGCATGCCTCTGAACCTTATTTGTACTTTAACTTTGTTTTTATTTTGTAGATATAGTGACCTGAAGAAGACTCAGTAAAGAGTCGAAACGTTGTCAAAAATATACATTGGTCTTCTCTGGTATTTTCGTGGATTTTCAATATATGAACGAATCTAACTCGGATCCCAGATCGCAGCATACAATGACAAATCA
>WNNJ02002874.1:0-139583 GCA_012934845.2 Pomphorhynchus laevis | reverse complement strand
TCGCGTCTAGAGCCTAAGGGTCTATCCAGGTCAGATGGCGAACGCTCAGACGGCGTAACCCTCGTCGCTTGGAAAAGAGGATTGTATCTAGCCTGGGACTTTACGTGCTTACACACGATGGCGCAGAGTAGTGAACACTTTGCGGTATATGGGGCTGGATTGGTCGCCAAGGATGCCGAACCCTGTAAATATCGAAAATACGTCGAACTGGACCCTCGCTGACATCTTTTCACTCCAATAGCAATAAAGACTATGGGGCCGTGGGTCCTGATTATCTTAATTTTCTGCGGGAACTCGGGAGTTGTATTGCGAGGGTTTCCGATGATGCACGTGCACCGTCTTTTTTGATGCAGAGGATAATCGCCGCAATTCAGCGAGGCAACTGCTTGCATAAGGAAGTGCATGGACGATCCCGGCCTATGCGCATTTCGCGGCTACGATTCGGCACCACACAATTCTAAGAGAGCTAAAAGTTTTGTGAATTTGATTTTATATGTATTATATTTTTACACTGTTTTGATGTGATTATATTTGATATATTTACAAAAATATGTCTTCTTGGAAGACAATTTTTGTCTTTATACTTCTCATTTATAAATAGAAAACAAATAATCAAACTTGTTTGAAAATTAGCAGATAGTAATAATAACTTACTTAATAATAACTTATAGTAATAACTTACTCTCAGTAGAACAAATATATCAACTGATTTTACGTATATTCATTATATATAAATTAAAAATAAAGATAAATAATTATATAAGAAAAAATAATCTTTTTAAATAAAAAATCTATTCTTGATAGCAATCAAATTAATGTAGCCTTCGAAATAATTCTAAACTAAGCAACAGATCGGACAAAGTTAGGAACAAAATCCTATGTTCTTTAGATTTCTGTATTGCTAACAACATTTAATTATAATTAATATTTTGAATGTTCTCCATACAATCCAAATAAAGGAGTAATTTGTAGTCTTTTTCACAGCTCCACGAGTCAGTAATTACTTGAAGCTTTGCACAATTTTGCTGGATAATATTGACACTTTCATTTGTTCTTTGTAGCCATCCTCCAAAAGCGTAGCGATCGGCAAGGATTTTGTAAGCTCCGGCTTATTACTGTACTTTTTAGAGTTATTTCTTTGTGATCGCTGATATTCTTCGCTATCATGTTCATGCGATCCATGAGCGTTGCTGTGACGCTTATCTTCCGATTCGGTTGATGTATTCGCGGCCGCGGTGGTGGCGGTTGTAATGAATTCGTTATTTCTTCGAACCATGTTTGAGCAACTTTTCAAAATTGATGCGATATTACTACTTTTATTCGTAATTAAGTGATTGGTGGTATTTGTTGTCACTATCATTTGTACTGCCGCTGGTGCGTCGTCATGTTGATCATGCTCAACACCTTGAACATCAACAACATTGTCGGGTAGTATAAGATCATCACACATGTTGAGTAACTGATGAATGATCAGGTTGAGATGATCATTACAATTGTCGGGTGTATGATCGGCAACACTAGATTGGCTGCAATTCATCGTGGAAATTCCGGTTTTACCATTGTCAATCATAGTTTCTTCTTGGTTACTACTCGATGATACAAAGAAAGGCGCAGCAGATTCGTCGGCACCGGGTTCGTTGATAGAACCAGAAGCAAATTTTGCAAATTCATTCGATGGATTGCAATCAAGCCCATATTTAGGATCATATGATGTAAATGACATCATTGGTATTGTTGAATTGCTGTTAAGTATAAATGATGACGATTCAAACTCCAATCCCTGTTGAGATGATCCTTTTAATTTTATCGTCAAGTTATCATTATCCTTGATTGGACAACAAATTAGATTATTGTATTCGTTCATTTGATTATTATTTATTTGCATATCATTACTAGCTAAGGGATGCATTGAACTCTGATGCAGCTCACCAAGTTGTTGGATCTTATTTATTTGATCGGTAACTTGTCCTGTCGGTGAATTAGCAGACATCAATAGATGACTTTCAGCATCAGTTGTAGTTGCACAATAAGTAAATATCATTTCTTTTTCGAAATCTGTTTGACCGTAGTCCGACGATTGCTTTCTAACTTTGGTAAGAGATTTGGCTACATCAGTATCGTCATTATCGTCTACATTAAGCTGGGAATGATGATGCTGAAAAACATCATTAGTAGCATCGAATGGAGTATCGTGCTTAGTGATATTGGCAGGAATGTCATCGTTACATTGAGACGCATGCTTGTTTATCGGTTCATTATCTGCGACTATCGTAGAAGTGGCGCTCACAGCATTATACTCAGTTTCAATTGATCTGGAGTTATATGTATCACAACGTCTAGTCATACAGGGTAGTCTTATCACATCACGAGTTCGGCTCAAAGCACAAGTGTCTGGCTCGAAGAGGCGTTTCCCGGGTTCACCTGTTTCCTGGTGTCCACCATCAAATGTGGATATTGGGATCTGATCAAGTGACGCTAGCATTGCTTTGGCGTTGCCTCTCATTATTGCAATAGAGATGCGCTGGTATAAATGCGTGATCGTCACGGCGTAAGTGACTCCGCTTGTCCGGCTCATGTTATTTGCAACCCGTTTGATGACCCTGTTTCCCTCTTCATTCCATCCCCCAAACGACTCCACTACAGCGGCTGAGAATATATACCCCGCTGCTTCGACCCTGCTCTTGTACTTTCGGTCTTTAACATTAATCGCATACGACGTAGCGGCGGCGAGCTTTGCGTTAGCAGCTGAGCGACGGTATGCCGTCTGTTGGGGGTGAGTGACTGCAAAGTCGATTGCATGGGGAGGATCCCCATAAAATAGGATGTCTGCCGGCCGTTCACGTAGGTCCGGGATAATACCTCGCACTTCCAGAGCTACATCCATCCGGGCTGATTGTGCGGCTGCGAATACCACGTCACGAATAGCATTATGCCGCAGTCCTTGATAACCCCCGTATTGGCATGTTAGCGAGTGTATGCCTTCCTTATCAGCTATGCGCATGCAGCGGCCGCATCTATAATTCCTTTCGTGTAAAGGAATTCCAAGCCACATGCGGACTAGAATACAGAACTGTGGGGGTGTTAATTCCGTTCCAGATGCCGCATTTGGTACAGCGTTAAGCCAAGCCCCAGCTTTTGGACACGACACTGCATGTAGTCGGGCACGATCCATTTCGCTAGCTGATTGTATAAGCTGTGTCGAGGCGAGATTTTCAATCAGGCGTGAGGTTGATGATTGACCGCCATCCGTAGACGGTATGAAGTGAGATCCCATTGTAGTTCTAAGGGTGGCTAATGCCTCTGAATAGCCAGGAAAAAGTGTAGGATCCAGACTGTATTCTTCTCCTACCTGCATCACGCTATGTATAAATGCGCTCTGGACATGCGCCGCATTGCATCTTAGGCCAAATCCTCCCAGACGGATTGGGAGTGTCATCTGTGATTTTGCTGCTTCGTGTAGTTGACACGCGCATATTTTCTGAAAGGCGCTGGCGATTTGTCTGTCGAATGACTGACAAAACGTTTTTGTAATCCTTGGATCAACTGAACGGAGAAGGTGGTTTATCCTGGACGAGGAAGCGCAGTGTTTGAGTAGGAGGTATCCGACTTGAGGGTCTGGCAGCTTGGCTACTGCTTCAATTGTCTGGATTAGCGGTGGCAGAATTTCGTTTGTCAGGTGGGTTTCTATGAAGGACTCGTCACCGATGGGTATGCCTAACAAGTGCATGTTTCCAGAGGTGTTCTCCGAAACCACCTCGGATAGTAGGGCCAAGCAAGAGCTAACGGCTTCAGGTGTGCCGATGACCTCTGTCTTTCGCCAATTTAGCTGCAATTTAATCGCCTTGAAACTCGTGTCTAGCCAGCCGAGTGCGGATGCGATTGCCGAAGGCGTCCCGCCGACTATGCCATCGTCCAGGTACCACATGTTGAGGTTTATTCCAGGGATATGAGAAACGTGTTCAATCGTTTTCTTAATGGCCAACGCGAAGAGGAACGGGCCCAATGGATCACCCTGCTGGACTCCTTCACATGAATTGAGAGGGTCCTGCGGGCCAAAACGAAGGGGTGCCTTGCACTTGTATGAAAAGTCAAACCATGGCAAGATCTCTGGGACGTTCTCTCGGACAGTTGCTCGTAAGTGCGCTCTGGACAATGAGTTGAAGGCGTTTGAAAGATCGATCTTTGCCCAGGCCCAGTTGTTGTCGTTGGCGTGAAGTTCGTGGATTCGTCGGATGTTGTGAACGATCCTTTCCACTGCGTTAGGGGTTGCTACTCCTAGTTGTGTTGGTTGTAGTAGACCAGCGAAACGTTTGCGGAGTTGGAGACATATGCATTTCGAGCACAGACGGCGTAGAGTTTCGCCAACGGCAATTGGTCTGATACCCCCGTCCTTTTTGGGAAGTGCGATCAAGTTCGCGCCGGCTATGTAAGGCGCCACTTCAGAGGGTGCTAGTCCCGCCAGAAGGTGGTTGACAAGGTGCGTCAGGTTTTCTGCTAGCGAACCGCCGCTATTTGCTCGTAACATGTCCTGGAGATGCTCCGGTCTTAGCCCCAGGCAACCTGGTCCCGATGCTGAAGGAAAAGAGTTGACCGCGGTAATGACGGTCTCGCGGCCTACAGATATAGACGAAATCGGATTGTTTGAAAGTCGTTCTATAAGATTAGGTGAGGATAGTTGCTGATCCCGCCAGATGCTGTATGTAAGGGGATGTAGTATTTGCAGCGCTGTCCGTGCTTGTGTAGATGGGCTGACTATTCCTCCTGAAACCAAACGCTGGAGTGCTTTACCGTAATTCCCATGCTTGGCCAGGTTGATACAAGCAATTTCTGAATTGCCGTTTAGTTTACGGTTTGCATATTTGTGTGGCGTTTGTATCATGGATGGCACATCCGTTGAGGCGGTTGTCGCGTAGGCTCTTATTGAGTCGCAAATGTGCTTCTCGAGCTTATATCGACCTTTGCATATTGTGGGCATTGGGCCACTGAAGCACGATTTTGCGAAGAGCAGCAGCTTTGTCCATGAACTGACATCTCCGATCTGCAGTGCATGTTTGATACTGTCACAGAAGTAGGTGGCTGCTAGAACACGTGCTTTGTACGGAATGCGTATGACTGTTGTTGATTCTCTGCGCCAACATGATTGAAGACATGATAGACGGTTCGAAGCGTCGACTCTAGCGCTTGGAATTGCCAATGTTGGAGTTATGACTTCTGTCGTGGCCTCATTTGGCTGCACCTTGGACGCATGGTTGAAACAGCCAAAACCCTCGCCCGAACCTGCACACCTAGAACCTCTGAACTTATGAAAGCGGAAGCATCCATTAGTTGTCAAAACGATGTCCCTCTGGCAGATGCGACATGGCCGCCTACCTCTGATAATATAAGATTTCATACAATTTATATTTATATAACGATGAAATTTATTATTAAAATAAATTAATTATATAATGATGAAATTTATTTATAAAGAATTATTGGAGCTGGATCAAACAAAAGAGGAATGACCTCTTTTTTATTGATCCAGCTCCAATAATTCTTGATCAATAATGGATCATTATCAGCTATTTAAAATGAAATTTATTTTTGTATGTTATGGCTGTCAATTCCATTTGATGGGAACATGCTTAAGTTATTTAAATAAAATCTCTGATATCTTGATAGTGTATTTATGGATGCTTCGACAGTGTTTGAGTGCTAGTCGATGTATCTGCTTCGAACTGCATTTGCGAATTGTGCTAAAAGAGAGCTTACAAATAAAGCTTTAATATAGCAATTTTAAACGAAAAATGTTATAATGCTAATTAATACAATTAATTTGAAGATGTCACAGATCATCTTCTAATTAAATGTCAGTCGATTAAGTAATAAACTGGCGCCTATTTCCAATTAGCCTGTATGTGGAGCGTCCCAGGTAAGGTATGTTCGACATTAGTCGATCTACGGCTCAATAATTGGCCGGCTTGCATCAGCCGTAGGTATAGTCTTTTCATAGACTATCTCAGATCCCTCAGATAACTCCAACGGCAGATGAGACAATGGACAAAAAGGCGGAAGAGAGGCACGGAGGTATGTTTCCTTACAATAGTGATGTTGGATCATCAAAGGATATTAGGAATGGGAGATAGCCGAACAAACAAAATCACTCCGATGACTCTAACGGCAGATTGAACAATGGCCGAAAAGGCAGAAGAGAGTCTCGGAGACCTGTTTCCTTACAGTAGAAAAGTTAGATCATCAAAGGATACCGGGAACGGAAGAAAGCCGAACAAACAAACCAAGACAATAAAAATGACAAGCAACAAATTTATAAAACATAAATCAAGTGCGAAGAATAATGGCCAACTCACCACTGACCCGAGGTGATCGTATATAACACAGTTTTACTGCTAATTAACACATTTAATTAGAACATGTCACAGATCATATAAAGATAAGTGTGAAGATGATGAAAGCTATTCACACCAGCATAAGGTCAAATGCTAGATTCTGGACAACATGATCGATTTGTAATTAACAATTTTGCATATGCAGATGTGATGGAGTAGACTTTTCAAGCAAACGCTGAAGACGATTGATTATTGATGATATCATTTAAAATAATTATCACTAACGCTACGAGTGTCTATTTGTATCCAAAAATTTACAATTTAGATAAAGTTACGATGCAATTTGGCTAAACCAAATTTTGTAAAGAAAAATAAAAACGTGTGCTTTACGCGTTGCCACTGCTAAAAACATTAAAATCGCCTTTGGTATTGTCTGACACTATCCATGAAATATATCCTCGTAGATTAAGAATACTTGATTATCCCTTCCACTGTTTTCTATCAGACCGCCATAACGGTGTCGTATTTAAAAAAGGTTGCGTGCAGTCAAAAAAGTTTATCGGAAAGCAGTGAAATTAGGTCTATCGTTACTACAACTTCGGGTTTGTAAAGCTTAGGCAATGGCCATCTTTCCATTCTTTACACGTGGCAGACCACCAGAATACCATTTATATTTTAGTAATGTTTTCAAAAAGCATATGAAAAAATTGACATTGGATCAACAAGTAAATATTCAGAATTTACTGGAAAAACGTTTAAAATGTGAACGAGTTTGGAATTCTAATTGAGGTACTGATTTATTTGATATTGTCAAGCATTATTTTTATTTTAATTTAATGTAAAAATATTGTTCGTAAATAGTCGGTTTTTATGATTTATGCTTTATCCCTTTAATCAAGAACGGATAGTTTGTTTAAAAAATATGGTATAAATTGTGGTATGAACTCCTTATTTGATATTGGCAATGAAAGTTTGTGAAGCTCTTTGTCTAACGATCAAGTGTTGTGCAACACCTGTAATCCTCATAAATTAGTCGGATAACGTAGTTACTTAAGAATTTACTAATATAATATGTATCTTACTTCTATACTAGATACTTTGCTAGAACCCTATGGATAATTTTAAGATCCGGGCCATTTACGCCATTAATTGTATCAAAAATCATGTATTGTTGCTGTCAATTTGCTTATTGCTTTGCGGAGATTGCTGAATTATTATCGATTAGAATTATCGAAGGGTCTCAGACTATCCGCTTCCCTAGGTATTTTTTTATGTAAGGAGTATACTCCTTACATAAAACCACCTCACTCCTCCTCATCCCAAGGTATTTTAATCTTAGTTACGAGCCACTTAAGGTATTCCTCTTACTGAACTGCTCCTGTTCAACCCTTTCTTGTTTAGCTATAACACTTTGTAAGGACATTAAACACATCAGCGTAATCAATATATATTCGGCCAGAGGAGATTTACAAGAACCGTGACAACTGGATCGTTTATTAGGTAGCGGCTATGACATGTTACTATGTATTTAATGACAGGACTGGTCGTTGGATTGAATACACACTCCGCAGAGCTAGGAACGAATATCTTATACATAAATTATCATCCACTAACTTTTAATGCACAACTACTAATTCGATTTTCGACGTTTTACCGCCATATTAAAAGTGGCTGTTAAAGCCCGTCTGTATTAAATACTCGATCCAACAACTGTTCATCTCGCATGACCTACTTCGTTAGCGGATAGAAGATGATACGCTGTTAAGGAGATTTAATTTTGATCCAATCAAACTTGCCCTCTTACAGGCAGCTATCGGAATATTCCATGTGATTGGAAATACAAGTTTGTTCTGATTTAATTCCTACTTATCTTCGCAAGCTACCAGTATATTTTCGATTACCTTCATAGACCACATTTTTAATCACATTCCGACAAAGCTCAAGGTCCTATGAAAAATGTTAAACCTTCTCCTTATCTCTGTCTTCTTTAGACATGCTCTTTCGAATGAATATAGTAGTTCCAGGTATAGGCTCTAACTGAGCAGGAATAAGGCGACTATTGCTCACTTTAACCCTTCTCAGTCTTATTTTTTGAAGATATTCGAGAAGGAGCAGTATGTTAGCTGGAGGGATATAGCATCAGTTTGGATTGGCAATATGAGCCTTGATAAAGTTTTGGAGGAGTTACTATACCTATATAAGTATGAAGACACTCCTTCTCCCCCAATCAAATGCTACCTGTAACGGTTTCAAGAGTAAAGACTTGTCCGTTACGGATATCTTAAATTTTTTGTGTCCGCTTGTAGGAATCTCCATAACCCGTGCGTCATTCTCCACCTTCGTCTGTCAGATTATGACAGACAGTCAGATAAATGAGGTCGCCATCACAATTCTATTAGCCACATCATCCGACATTGCAGGAATTAACGTCAGTCGACTGTTGTTTTTACCAAAAAGTAATCAGATAATCACTCGGAAATCAGCCATTTCTTTTTAAGATTAAAATATAAGTTACTCCCATCCAATCTTCTCAACTCTTCCAAATCGCAGGTGGTTGTTTACCATGGTACCCATGTGACAAAAAGCTTAAGAGACTATCAATATCATATCATTCTTCTATTGTGAATAATCAACTACTCCCTGTATTTCCACATCGAGTAAGATACCTGAGGTTTACCATTGCGGTAAGATGGATTGTCGGATCTAACTTTAATAGCTTCAAGAGTGTTGTGAAGAGAGATAAATTGTCTCTGAAACGGGTCCAACATCTGTCGTTAAGAAGGAGTGCTCCTGTGCGCCTCTGGTGCGCCGGACATGACTTGTCATTTTTCTAGAGGACGTCCCACTGAGCAAAGACCAAGATTTCTTAAGCTTTTCATGTCGAGATTACCGTCGATCGTACGCTTCGATTTGGTCTTCAAGTGTGTGTAAGACCCTGGATGGCCCAGTTCCGAAAGTGGCGCGTTTGTGTCAGCTTCTGGGAACTGGTCCCACTTTATCGATTTTAGAATACGCCAAGATGAAAAAGTTGAATCGATGGCATTTGTACATTTTTTGTTTATTAACTATTTTTCTTATTAGGTGTGCACGTTTCTATCTATGTATTAAGAAAATCTATTTTTTATTATTTTCTATCACATGATCGACATATTTCATAATTAGAAGAATCGAGCAGCGGTTTTGTTGAATAGTCCATAAAGGTGATAATTTAAAACTAAATTGATGTAATAGGTAATCCCAAATGGACGACATGCTATTTAGCTTACTGAACGCCGATTTTAAAAACCAAATTTCTTTAAATTGTACACTATATTTCTATCAATTTAATACTATCCTTTCTCGGGATAAATATTTCAAGCAAAATGGCGTTTTATATATTAGACGAGTTGGTTTACTACAATTGATTCGTAGTGACTCTGGTCATGATGATCATATCAAAGATAATCTTGCATAGATTTATGTTTTTGAAAATTTAAAAGTTAATTAAAATTTTTAATTTTTAATTAAACATTTTAAAACCATAAAACAGTTATTACAAATTTATAACAAATAGAGCGTGAAATAAATGCTTATCGAAAATTATTGAAATTAATGATTTGGGCGTTTTATACTCGTATATGCCCGTACCATAAATGCGTTTTTTCGATCTCTATGTAAATGTAAACCTTCTGCGCGTTTGTGGTTGATCTAAAAAGTAAATGTGTCTTAGAGATAAGAGTGATTTTTAATTCATCTTGATATAAATTATATAAAATCTTATAACAATTATTTATTATTAATTAATTTTTTATTATTTAACTATTTAACTTTTATTTTGCATTATTTTTAATTTGCAATATAAAATACGTAGACTCAGTCAGCTTATTTAATTTATAAATATTTATTTTATTTATTATTATTTTAAACATATATATTATCAAATAAGTAGATTCAATTAGTAGATGTGTTCTATTAGATTTAATTGGATCAGACTTCACATCATGTATCATGAATAAATTGTAAGAAACAGTTTTGTTTGATCATTTAGTCTCAAGTTACTAAATTTTCATTTCTGCTTGTTGAATTTAAGCGTCTAAAGGCACATTTGATATTTTTTATAAAAGTTTCTGACGCTACAGATGACGTTGCTTATTTACCTTTAAGGCTTTTCAAATAAAAATTGTACTTGATCCATTACTGTATTGTAACGTAGTGCATTTGATACGAAACTTTTGTATTTATTTTACTTTAAGTTTGTTTTAAATATTCGCGTTTTTATTACATACTAAATATTCAAATCATATTTTTTGATAAATTAAAGTTGTAATTGGCAGTGCTTGATTTATAACTTATCATTCCTTCTTTCAATTTTGTAATTTTACACTAAAATACAAATTTTCGCATAAATGTTTTAATTGTGCAAATTAAATTATTCTATTAATATATTTACTTAGACTTTTAAATCAATATTTAAATGTTATATAAAATGTTATAAAATTATTTTAAATGTTACTGAAATATTACATATTTTGTTAACGAAATAAAATAAATGAAATCACGATGCAGGTAATTAAATGCACACATTAAAATCATGTAATTATTAAATGCACCTTTTACATGCTTGGAGTACTGGTTGAGTCCTCCGATTGGCAGGTATGATGATTCCTACAACTGATAGGCTATTTAACCGTTTACGGACAAGCGATTATTACAAACAGAAAATGCCGTGATTTAAACGATTTTAGTCGCATTTAATATAGTATTGAATTCCTTATTTTATTGAAATTGCATCTACTATATTTCTTTATTTTATTATTTTGTTCATTATGCCAACCATTTTTAAAATTGCTTTTGTAATTATTTTTTCCATTTCCGATTTTGCTTCTATAGATTGCCTCATTTGTAGAGTCGAGCTGCTTCTCAAGTTTTGCGAAATACAAAGATATAACGCGACTGAAATCCTGCACGAATGACGACTGTCAAGCTATCTGATATCAATGAGTTTATTTCATGCTTTATTTGCAACGGTTACTTGATCAACGCAACAACTTTAACAGATTGTCTTCATACATGTACGCGGCTGTTACTAAGTTCAAATTATAGTCGTTTGTCGAATGTTAAAATGTTAAAATGTAAAATGATGTCAATGTGCTAAAATCTAACATTAGATTACTAATTTACATTATAATATTAATATATATTATTATATTTAATTAATAACCATCTATTTTATTGTAAAGTATTATCTAATTAAAGTTAGTTTGAAGTTTCATAATTAAATAATGAATATCTAACTAATGCCATATGTATTGCATCAATATTTAGTAAAATAAAAATACAATATCAAACATTTCTGTATACAATAAAGTAAATAATACTTTCTCAATATTAAGCAAAGCACTATTTATAATAAGTTGAGACAAAATACATTATATTTTAAAAATTAAATATGCAATTAGATCGTTTGATAACAAATTTATTTGATTAAATAAACTATTAATTAAAAGCAGTGTATTAATTTGCTTATTCGATTATTAATCCATTAATCTATTAAATTAATTTATTAATCTAACAGATGAATCTGATAGATTCTTCGTATTAATTTTAATTATTTGAATACTTAAAACTTTTAAAGTGTTTCAAAGAAAGTTTCTATAATAAAGAAGTTCTTGATTATGCTGAGGAAGATTTGATTATTTAATTATAAATATAGATCTTTTTTAATCTTAATAAAGTGCTTATAAATGTTGATTGTAATTTAGTTATTTTTCATTAGTTTGATATATTTTTATCAAATTATTTTTATAATTTAAATATTTTTTATGATCTTCTTCTTTTTCTTGACGTATTCCGGCTCAATTGCAGGGTCCGCTGGTATTTTTTGAATGATAAAACTTAATATTTATAGCCAATGATTTCAGGAGTGAACATTTACTATTTTCACTAGCTGAATGTTTGAATATTTTTTGTTTCCAATTTAGTTTGCAAGTCATGCATTCTTAAGCATATGGCCAGTTCAAACTTATGTCCCAAATGTTCACTAACAATTGAACATGCCAACCCTGAAAAATGCCTGGTGCTGGACAGAACGTTGCACGACTTAATTTATAAAATCGTTCCCAATCTTAAAGATTGTAAGTTTTATTTCATTTATTTATTATTACCGAGTTTAATCAACTGATCTATATAAATAACGATGTCTTTTTATTTTTTGTTCGTTTGGTTGAAGGCAGTCGTAATCTAAAATATCATTATCGGACAGTGTTTCCGCTTTATGTTCGGGTTTGTTAAAATTAAATTGTAATTTTAACTTAATTTTAACTTAATTTTAAATTAAAATTAAGTCAAAATTAAATTTAGTTTAATTAAAAATTGAGTTTTAATCAAGTTTGCATGTTTAAAGTTAAAAATAGACACTATTATTGTGTTCAGAGAGTGTATGATTGCTTTATGAATAAAAAAACACGCTAGCACCTGTAAAAAGAATCCAACCGTTTGTTATTTTATAGCAAATCGCACATTTTACAGTAAATCAGTTCCTGCGGATTCGTTACATTAATAAAGTCATTTGGAATGTACGTATTCGGACATCGTGCTTTTTAAAACTAAAACAATTATTTTCTATCTAAAATAATAGCCTTATTGGGTTATCAATCAATTAATAACTTATTGATCACGTGTAACTTAACATGTTCATAACTTATCGATAGTTATTAGATTGATATATTCCTTGTTTGTAACACGCAATATTAGGATTGCTTAAGGTAAGTTTTAAACAAAACAACAGTTTAATTCGAATACAAAATGATCACAACAATAAAAAAATAATAAATACAGAACTAAGTGACTGCAAAAATAAATCATTTTTAAATCATTTAATTATTATTAATTATTTTAACCTGAGATGATTTATTAGCCCACTTCCGCCTTTCAGCTATGCGGGAAATAAATATATAATTGTAACATTAAACGAAGGCAAATTACATAAATGCTGGTACGCAAAGTTCTCGGATAAAATATACCCGAGCCTCACCATATTAAATTAAACTAAAATTTAGTTTCTTATTAAATCTATGTACTTTAAGTCTTTTTCTTTCAATATTTTGCATTTGAAAACAAGCATCAATGAAAGTGAACTTCATGCATAGACAAAATTTGCAGACACATGCTTCGCTTCTATCATGATAGCGACTAACATTCACGCAAAGGCGGTCTTGGTGACCGTGTATTGATGCTCTGATCAATAAAGGTCTACTCTTGACATTTGGAGGCATCCACTTTGTTGCAGTCATTGCTAGAGATTTTATAAATTTCAAATCTAATGAATTAATTTTTGCAGATCATACTTTATCATGTTTTATATAATTAGAGGTAATTGCAAGGTTTACATTTTGGTGACACCAACTTGATGGTGTTGGAATTTTTGTTAAGACTCCAATGTGACGTGATCTTGTATTGAATGATGTACATAGTACCTGTTTAAAATACTACAATTGAACACCATACATACGTTTAAAATCATTAAGTTTGAGGTTTATCTAAAAGTATTATATGCAATATGTGGATATAGATGCCAGCATGACACTGATGTTGCATGATGAATTGTTGAATGTTGAATTTTTGTGATGTGCTTAGCGAGAATGATTACTTAAATGTTGAAGTTGCTCCTATATAGTTAAACTCATTTACAAATTCTAGCGAAGAGTTCTCGAATCCAAAAATGTCCAGCTTCGACAATAGTCAACCTTTTCTGAATTTAACGATCCTTGTCTTATATTTACTTGCTATTGATTGTATCACAGTAAAAATCCAAGTCGTTCATTACAGCTTGAAACCTTTGTAATTAATTATTAATGAATTATTAATCATTAATAATTTTAATTATTAATTATTAAATCATTTTTAATTTTATATGATAACATGAACAGATATTAAATATTATAAAAATAAATATATTATTTAAATTATATTATTTATTATTATATTTTTCATAATATGTTATTAAAAATAATATATTATTTCAAAATAGCGAAATAATTAAACGACGAAATTATTTATCTACCAAATTTTTATATTGCTATTGCTTCCAAATACATTTCGTTGCAGCTGAAATAAAGAATGAAATGGATTTCTGCAATCAAGCTGGTGAGTCAATTCCTACTTGGATTTCAGGTACATCTTTTGCATTTAGAAGTTAGAGTTAATTTATTTTTGCTAGATCACATGGTGAAGCCCGCAGTACAAGCGATTTCGATTATACGAAATTTACCAGTTGACACTAATGATAATGTGCCACTTGGGAAAAAGGTTGCCATTTGTTTAGAACCAGAACAACCATTTCCGGTTAGTTTTCTGCTTAGATGCTGTAATACGTCTTAAATATCATATTGTTTTCGATTTTTAATTACTTCTTTTAGAGAATTCCACAGATTTTATATTATCACAAAAGCATTACTTTTAATTCTACAAAGCCTTAAACTTGTTGCTTGTAATTTAATATTGTAAATCGATTATTCACTCATTAATATAATATATTAATAATATTAATATAATTATTAAAAATATTATTTTTGCCTTTTCTATTTAATCAACAATAAAAATATAAAAAAACTAAAAAATATATATACAACTAATGCCGAGAGTCAAACCAGCCACCCAGCGGAAATGCTGTTCGTGAAATGGCCCAAACGCGAAATGGTTCATTTTCTAAGAATAAAATGTTTTACTAAAACTGTTTCGCAGTGAATTGGACAAATCATCATGTTAATTCCAGTCCAACTGATATAAATTTTGTGCATATGTCAACCACAAAACAAACTAATTCAAACCAATCACTGTCAAATCATAGAGGTTACCATGTTTCTCATCCGCTGAATATCGATAGCATACGATACATTTATAATAGAATTAAATGTCCGCTTATCTCTCAGCTTCATGTTGTTAAGATGCAAAAGTTAATCAGATCAAAGGATGAGTTAGTTATTATATATTGCCGAAGCTTTCGCCGCGTTACGGCTTCGTCAGTGGCACATTGTAAGTAGTTAAAAAAGCTTTTTAAGCAGTGAAAATTTCTTTTTTTAACTACTTGCAATGATCCATTGACGAAGCCGTAACGCGGCGAAAGCTTTCGTAATATATAATAACAATTTCAGCCTTTGATCTGATACATTTATAAACTGAATTTTTATCCGTAATCGACATCTTTACGAGAGTTGTACATTGGATACCAAACTTATTCAGACTTCCGAAATGTATAGAATTCAAACAATCTACATCAGAGCTTGCACGTATATACAGGGTTCGTTAACTAATTCGGAAGATTTTCATAAATACATAATCTTTAGTCATCTGATTCTACAAAGAAACGTACGTTATAATATTTAATCATCAAAGGTGACTTTATCACGACAACTGGATCTGTGGTTCAAGAATGAATTTGGTAAATTATATTCTAAAGCCTTTGCGCTGTAAAGGATGAAAACATTAAAATGCAATCACCCAAGACAAACGGCTGACACAAAAGCTCCATCTCACTCGTAGAGAGCTCTAGTTTGACACAGCAATGCATCGTTTAGATACTAACTCTAAATTAGGAGTTCTCTTGTTACCTGAGGATTTAGTTGCTTCTAGATCCGTACGAGAATTATTACTTGACAAACATCATGTGCAAGCTCTATTTAATCCAGATGTTATGAACCGTAAGGTCTAAATTACGTTCCCAGTTTCCGTTCAGTGATATTCGATTCTATTAACAGTGAATTGATTATACACATCCGAACAGATGAAAGGCGGTGCAGGTCCTTGTGGCATAGATGTGTTGGCTTGGATGCAAATGCTAATAAAGTTTGGTAACGAATCAATACAATTGGCTGAAGCTCTTTTAATATATTGCACAGTCTCGAGCAGCTGAACACTTCCCTAGTGATATTATAAAAGTCTGACTTCTAATAGAATAATTGTCTTAACGAAAGAATAAGGTATAAGGCCGATAGTCATTAGATATGTTAGTAAAAGAATAATGTCGAACGCTAGTTGGAGTTGATTGTATCACCCACGCAGTTTTTGATCGCTTGTTCAGAAATCCCGACGCAGTTCGTTTGACGATCGACACAGATAATGCATTTAATAGAATCAATATATCAGCAGCTCTTATTAACATTTCGCGCATATGTTAATCGATGTGCATAGTATGGTAGTCTATCTCAATTATCGATTGGAAATGAATTTATAAGATCTCACTAAAGCTTCACGCAGGCGATGTACTAGCAATATCTGCTTATGCAGTAGCGATCGTACCGTTGTTGCTGGTCATCGAAGAAAAATTCCCTCGTATTAATCAATTTTGGCACGCGAAAGATAGTGATTTAGTCGGTGAACGTAATCAAGTTTGCAATTCATTTAAATTTCTATGCGAGCACGGATCTGCTTTTGGATTCCAATTGTGGAGCACCGATCGGTGCTCCAAAATTTCTAAATACTGCTTGTTGATCGTTTAGCTTGCGTCGGTGTTATTGATCTACAGATAAGCTATGCTAGTATGACAAGAGCATTGTAGCATAAATATATACATATGCAACAAACGACCAATTGCTTAAACGGCTGGTTCGAAGAACTAAATAATATTATTCAGCATCGCCGTGACGAACTTTTTAATTTGAACTCAATCAACGACAATTCCACGTGGTCGTTATTTACGCTCCCATCATGGCTATACACGTATCCTACAAATGATCGTTGTACTCGTCTTAATAATGTGGAATTTTGGAACGCAGTTGGATCTCGGTACAATAGACTGTTTCGCGATGTTCCCTTACATTGTCTATGCGATGAACGAACATTGGCACACTTACTAACTTATCTAACTTGAGGTCATCTTTCAATTATACACGATTTAATACTTGATATGTCCAATGGCATGACCGAAATTTGCGATAATGTCCAGACAGAACCAGCATTGAAATCAGTTCATCATAGTATTGTGTTCGAGCGCGCGATCACATCTGGAGATCACGATGCACGCTTAGACATTGCTTGCTATGGATTTTACGGAGGTTGTTCTGAGCGAACTTTATTCGATACTTATGTATTTAACGCATTTGCGCCGTTTAATCAATGGAAATCATCAATGCCCGCCTTTGAATTTCATGAAAAGCGAAAAATCGCAAAGTATCAAAAGATAATCATACTAATAGAGAGAGGACAAATTTTGCGCAATTAGTCTTTTCCTGTTTTATAGGTGAAAGCAATTCGTCGGTGACGATAATTCATCGGATTGCTAATAAATTAACAATGAGAAAAGCCACACATATGCAGAGGAATTGACACGCCTCCGGTCAACGATTGGCATGCAACTGGCCCCTCAATTTCTTTTTGCGTTCGGGGTGACCATTCTGCTCGCAATTGCCTAGCGCACTAAATGATAAAAGTAAAAAATTTTTATTTTTATTTTGAATTATCACTGTTTCGTGTTTGTTTTTACTTTTTGGGCTTTTTATCAAGAAAATCAACAATTATAAAACAATTTAATTAAAATTTAAGAATTAATGATTTTTTCAATTGAATTAAATTATATTAAATATATTAAATTAAATAATAAAAGTATATGATTAAATAATAAATTAAATATCTTCGATTTACCATAATAAAATAAGTAATTCATCTTAAATATAATAAAATTGATACATTATTATAAAAAGCTTGAAATGATTATAAAATAAGTAATTAATGTTATATATAATAAAATAATAATAATAAAATATTAAAATAGTGATAAAATAAGTAATTAATCTGGTTGTGCCACGACATTATCCTCACAGGTATTGTTCCTTCTGTATATACGGAAATGTATATCTACATCACTGGAGCGGCTAGCCTAGTGGATGTAGTGTTGAATCACGATAGAGACGTCCTGAGTTCAAATCCGATCAGCATCAGTGTACGGAGAAAGCAGATAATAAGGGTCGAAACGTGAAATGTAGGATCTGGTTCAGCAGCTGATGTGACCCAGCCGAGTTGATAAATAGCTTAATGTTGTATCAAGAACACTAACAATACATGTGAGGATAATGTCGTGCCGCAATCAGAAGAATTTCAGCTTGCAGATTTAATTAAGTTAATTAAAGACATTAATTGCAAATGGCAGCATGAAAAGCAGTTATCTGGCTAGCGGATCACGTACTTGGTAGGTTTCTTATAGATCATTAGAATACGATTCCCTATTAAAAATAATAAACAGAAATGTATATCTACAACACCTGAGCAGCCAGCCTAGTGGATGTAAAGTTGAATTGAAATATAGACGTCCTGAGTTCGAATCCGACCAGCACCAGTGTACTGAGTAAGCAGCTAATAAGAGTCGAAACGTGAAATGTAGGTCTGGGTCAGCAGCTGATGAGATTCACCCAGGCTGATTAGTAGCGTCCTGCTGTACCACAAATAAGATTAATACCTGTGAGGATAATATCGTGCCACAATCGAAAAATTTCAGCACACAGATGCAATCAAGATAAGTAATTTATGTTAAATATAATAAAATAATATCGTATAATAATAAAATATTAAAATAGTGATAAAATAAGTAATTTGATTGAAATTTAGGAATTCCTGATTTTATTTGCACGTCCATTGTAGATACGTTCGTTGACAATGTAAGGACTTAGTGACCGTTGAATAAGCAACTTGATTGCCGCATTTTGATACTTCTATCAGCTGAAAGATCTAATTTACCCTTTCTCACGTTACTTACTGTTTCCGGCATTCAACAATTAGATGCCTTTGTTATTTGTTGTCACACGATCTAATTTGAATCGTGTATATTTCACTCTCATTTATTCTTGTGAGCAAGGTACATTAGTTTGTATTTATGTGAAATCCACACTTTGGTCAATTATATTTAACCAACACGTTTCAAAGCAGGTCGTGATCGAACGCAGGTTGCATTATCGGCATACCACTTTTACAAAACAGATGGAACCTTTGATGACAGTTTATTTATAAGTGAAATAATGATGCTTTAATTGCAACCATCGTGAGTAGGTCACCTTGTGTGACTCATTCTTGTGAAAGCATCGCATTATCTAGAAATTTTAAAAGCGATGTGTTGGAGTATGTATTAAACATAATTGTTTGTAAAGCCGGATTTAAATTCGATATTTTTCCGCATAAGATTTAAGTTGACTTGGTTGACGATGTTGAATGCGTCAATTGTCAATACAATTTTCTGATGAATCCTTGAAAGCTTGTCTCACAGGGTAAATGGCCGCCTTCGTTTCGCATAATTGCCTCGTGCAAAGCTGTTTCGAACTCGCTACTGATAAAATTACATGCTTTATGAATTGTAATAATGCTCAACCGACAATACGCAATCCGGTCTCTTCAATTTTAATAAGCCTAATATTGGGGTACTTATATAGTGAAATTAGGTGGCATGTTGTATAGAGCATAATGACGCTCTTGTATATATGTTTATTTGCAATTATGCGGGCACAATTCGCTATGTTCTATGCCCATTTTTTCGATTTATCTTCAACGACGTCAACACTAAGCGCCAATTATCAGCATCGAGCCCAGATAACCTGATGACCCATATAGTTTTTGCGGCAGATACAACATTGTCGGCACACAATCCAAAAATCTGACCTCATCATGATCTAAGCATCCATCTACTGGCTTTGACAAAACATGTTGGTCTGTCACACTTGAACAAGATGAATCAGATGGGTGCTGTAACTGCAACATTTTAAGCACTGACGTTCCCACAATTTTGATTTCTATTTAGCACACTAGCCTTTGAGCATTGAATAGATAGTAGTTGTCTGGCAGCAGGCAGTTGTCCGGAGACATTTAATTTTGTCGTGTTTATAATTGTTATAACTCAACATGTCTGCCATCTGGATTATTGACAAATTTGTAATATAACTTTTCTACTCGTATTATAGATATGCCGAGAGCATAAGTTAATCGCCAATGGATGTTCTTGTATAGTTTTACGTAGATGTCCATAAGTTCACTTTATTGATGTTCTGGATCTTCAATAATTTTTACATTTCCCGATCGTTAATTAACATTTGTATTTATATGGAGGGAGACATTAGGTACATGCCGATGCAGATGAGCTTCAGCGACTTTTGAACGAAGATCTTAAAGAATATCCTTTACTTGTTTAACTAATTGTCGAATAAAACTTCAAAACCCAAGAAGAGTTCACGTATTTAATAATACGGAACTCAGCACTAACCTTCTCTATTTTCGTGAAGTTAACGTATATTGGCTTGAATGTTGGGTTTACGATAATTCAAAGTATGTTGCAAATATAGTTCCTATTCCAACAATTCATGAAATCTAGACTGCCAACACAGATTTAACCGATTCTCCAGAAGATCAACAGATCAACGAGGTTTTCCTATTCATTATACATTGGAGAACGATTTGTGAGAATACTGCTATCACTTTCAATGAATCTGGACGGATTTTACGGTGCTTGAAAATTTTAAAATAGAAAGAAGCTTGTGTAGTAATGAAGAACGTGTTGGCCGAACATTTATGCAAGAACAATAGATTTTGTTCCTTTGGATTACACTTTTGTATTGGCCAGCAAGAATAACTTGAGGTAAATCATCCGGATTGTGTAATGGTTGTTTAATAAATGTGGTCATATAGGAACTATCGATTACGAGGTCACAAGCAGCTACTTCATGCATGGTCAAGCCAGACTGAACACATTAAGCGACCTCGTGAGACAAATGATCAATCACATCATTACAACTATTATATTTAGTTTGGACCATTGCACAAGCATCACTTAACCTGTATGGTCCGCCTCCCTGTCGCAAAATTGTGTACGTCACTTGGAACGCTTGTTGTCTTGTAATCGACATATTGTTATTTTATTTTTAAGAAAGAACAGTCAGTTATTAATAAATATTTTCAACGTGCATTTGAATTTACACTCAAACGGGTCTACTGTATACCTTAGTTGTTTTCTACGAATCGCCACGGACACGGAATGTGCTATAGAGATCGATATATTTACTATTATTGTGAATAGGATTGTTTCTCGTAGGCCGTGCCAATCTTATACTCATCGAAAAAACTTGATAGTGATTGATAATCTCTGGTTAAATTCAAATTGTATAATTGTTTACAATTTTATATTAAAATTGTTTAAATCCATGTTAAAATATGGATTTATATTGTTTGATCACTAATCTTGAACGATATTAAAATGCTCTAGAACTTGTATGCCTCCTTGGCGGTTTCACAATCGAACTGCCTGCTCCAGTATATAAATGCCCAATAAAATGAGCAAGTCTTTGTTAGATGAACTGTGCGGAAATTATCTGGCAATCTACTAATTCTCTGGTCGTTAGACAAACTAAAATGGCTTACATTTGATTTAGAATCCATATTTGCTGCTGATACACTGAACTTTGATAACCAGCTCCAAAGATTTAATGTATTACCCAAGAAATACCTTTCCACTATATATTTTTTTATTAATAAATAAGTTAATATTTGTTTAATAAAATTCCGATAGGAAACACAAACTTACATTTAAACTTCCATGACATTTGTAAGCGTGCTTTTGTATGATGTTATAGACCTCAATACGTTCACATAAAAATACTGATATTTTAAATGAAAAAGTTGCTGATCTTTTAAAGGTTTTAAAAGTAATTAAATGATCGCTTATAAAATAATAATTAAATCTTTGAACGAAATTTTGTTATTTTAGCCCATAGCACTAAAGTATGTTGCGTGTTCCTGTGACACAACGGTTGATCAGGTTAAAAAGCTCCTAGCATTAAAGCTATTTGACGATCTTACCAGATACAAAGAGGTAATAATTTTGAGCATGCGACAGCAAATAAATTGATGTTTAGCTGTATATATATTGTGACGATAATCTTATTGGCGGTGATCATTCTCTTAATTTTATACGTCTGACCGTTTGGAAGGAAAAGGTATTGATTATATTTTATTTCTGTTTTTTACTTTTCTGTATTTATACAGAAAATGCCAATAATGTTAAATTACGCGTGTGATGTATCCAGTAAATATAAGATGCAGTGACTACTTTAAACATTGCCAAGAATGTAAATCTGTTAATCTTTAATCTTGACTCAAAATTATATAAACAATGTATGTATCTAATTAAAAATATTGAGTTTTTTTCTTATTCATTTTTTATTCAGTTTGTTTCCGGAATTATGTTTCATTAATGAACAATTTAAAATATATTTTAAATTTATTAAAATTAATTTAATTTAAATCAAATAATATTTTTTAAATTAAAAAATTTAATTAATAGGTTAATATTATAAAATAATATTTCTTAAATTAATAAATTTTTTATCTTTTAAATTAGATATGTTTGTTTTATATTCCAGAATTACAATTTTTAAAATAAATTTGCTATTTATTAAAATTGGATTCTTTTTAATTTAAATAAAATAATATTTCTTAAATTAATAAATGTCGCGCAATGACGGACTAACCATTTCTGCACAATCACTAGGATTTCATGGTATTTTTGATGATTCTTTTGATTACTCGATCATAAACAACATAGAGAGTGTCACAAACGTATTTGGATAGAATGGACAGCAAATGTGTTTACAATTTTAAATGCAGCTCTGAAGTTGGAGACAAAATAATTGTATAAAGGACAATAGCATCAATACAAAAAAAGAAACATGATTCGATTTATCACGAGGATTCTATCTTCATTGAAATTCTTTTAAATAATTGGACAAAAACAATAATCAATGGTGTGGATTGTTCCTAACCACAAAATAAGAGAAATAAAAAGTAAAGTTGTAATTTATTTAAATAAATTCGTTGTTTATTCAATTTTCTGGTTATCCCGCAGGCATGGTAACGCGGCAGGTGCTTGATAATAAATGAAATAAAAAGCGATTTTTATTAATTGATTTTTAAGGTTTTGGCGATTGATGATATTTCGATATCCTTAGATAACTTGGTTGGATTTATTACAGAGTCTATGGTTTTAATGATTTTGGCAACTTTAAATATTTGAACTATTTGAGAGTAATCTCCCAATCTTAAAAATAGACTTAATTATTTAAGAATATGTTATTACAGATAACTATAAATTGAATTCGAATGAGGATTGCGAAGGTGTAATAGCATTTAAATTAGAAGAAAGATGGCAAAAACCAACGCAAAATTTATTGAATTGAATATTTCGATGCCTAGCTGGCATCATCTTCAGCAATTGTAAGAATTTTAATAATCAAGACTTTTGTTTTAACGTTAAAACAAATATCTTGATTATTATTTAAGAATATGTTATTACAGATAACTATCAATTGCACTAATTAATATTAATAGTAAGGAATATTATTTTATTTATCCATCTTGCCTAATTAATATTAATAGTAAGGAATATTATTTTATTTATCTCGGTTTGGGAACAAAACTCAAATATTTATATGCAAATTTCATGTTTTCAAATAAAAATGACAATCATATATTGTTAAGATTTTAGTGTTTAGTAAAATTACGTATTTAATTTTGAACACGTTAAAGGAGATACGCAACATTTGCAGTAAAAGACAACTTGACTGTTAAAATTTATTAAAACGCTGTATTAGAAATACCGTATTTATTCAAAGAGATTGTTTATTAAATACAGAATAAAATAAATTTATATAGTGACATACTCCATCGTGTCCATAAATCTCATGCAGTAAAATCTCGCGTGTTATTCATGCAGTAAGGCACAAGTGTTCTTTAACAACAATATTACGTTGATAGCACTTTAATATTGTAAATGTGTTGTTTTATTCTATTGTCTAATGACCACTTGAATAACGATAAGAATTAATATACTCTGAATATTGACATAATTAAACAATTATTAAGTAAATGATAATGAAAAAATCAAAGCATTCAAGAGAAATTATTGAAATAAACCGATAAAATAATTGAAAAATTAAAATAAAGGGTAGGAATTAATTTTAATTAGAACATGTCACAGATCATCTTCTAATTAAATGTCAGTCGATTAAGTAATAAACTGGCACCTATTGCCAATTAGCCTCTATGTGGAGCGTCCCAGGTAACGTATGTTCGACATTAGTCGATCTACGGCTCAATAATTGGCCGGTTTGCATCATCCGTAGGGATAGTCTTTTCATAGACTATCTCAGATCCCTCCGATGACTCCAACGGCGGATTAGACAATGAACGAAAAGGCGGAAGAGAGTCACGGATGCCTGTTTCCTTACAGTAGAAAAGTTAGATCATCAAATAATACCGGGAACGGAAGATAGCCGAACAAACAAACCAAGACAATAAAAATGACAAGCAACAAATTTATAAAACATAAATCAAGTGCGAAGAATAATGGTCAACTCACCACTGACCAGAAAAGTTTTCATTGTCGGGTGCTGTGTGACCAGGCAGTTGTACGGAGACAGCAAAAGAGGCATCAACATCCGAAGCGGACTAGCCTTCATGTAGGAACGTAAAATGTCATCTCGCTGTCGGGAAGCAACCAGAATTAGTTGAGGAGATTGTTCGCTTTGGTCTTGAAATAGTTGGAGTGACTTCTATTCACTATTCTGGAACTAAACTTTTGGATCAAGGTTGACCTTGAACTATTCTGGAGTTACCAACGCAAAACGACGACAGGCAGGTGTAGGAATACTTACAAGTCCTAGGTTGTCGTGATAAACCCAAACGTTGTGTGAGGGCGTGCTGGGAGCTTCTAGCAGATGTTTCTGTCAAAGAACGTTTTTCTGGCTACATCCGAGAGGACTTCTCTCGGTTGCTAGAAGAGGTGAAGAGCATTCATCAGGAATGGGATATGTTCAGATCCTCCCTTCCCAAAGCAACTGTGAAAAGTGGTGGTTCGAAGGCATTAGGTGTTTGTCGCGGGGAAATACTCGAACTGCTTGGTGGACACGAACATTTAGAGATTTCGTCGACAGAAAAAGCTGGCTTATAAGGCAACTTTGTCAGATAAATCAGTTGAAGCTTTGGACAAGTAACGAAGGGCAAAGAGAGCTTCAGCTCAAGCACTTACCGAAGCGAATAAGGCGGCTTTGGAGATGTTTGGAGAGCACTTAGAACTTGATTATAGGTCAGCTTCGAAGATGTTTTGGAGGACGTTCAGGAACCGTCGTGTTGGAAAGCAAAAAACTCTTCAAATTGTCTATGACAAGAGAGGATCTATGTTGACTGACATTGACGAAATTCTTGGTTGTTGGAAACAGCATTTTAGGAGTTTCCTTAATCCGATTGATATGCCTTCTCTTGTAGAAGTAGAGTTTTTAGAACCAACGGAAGCACTCATCTCTTTGGAAAAGGTCATTGTTGTTAAAAACTTCGTAATTGCAAGTCTTCTGGAGTAGAAGAAATTCGACCTGAAGCGTTAAAGGCTCTCGACGTTGTTGGCATGAAGTGACTAACACGGATCTTTAATGTTGTATTGAAGTCGTGCAAGGTTTCTAGTGATTGGCAAATTGGTGCTACCTGTTTTTAAGAAATGTTTCGGAGAGTGTATTCCAATTATCGGGGCTTCACTCTTCTTAGCCAAGCTGGTAAGTTATTTGCTAAGATTCTTGAGTTAACGATACGGCATATAGTTTAGGAACCGTTGCATGATGAACAATGCGGCTTTCGTCCATGTCGTGGAACTACGAATCTGATCTTTATTCTCTCAACTATCCTTGAACGGTCTTGGGAGTTCGTTCAACCGGTCTACATGTGTTTTGTAGATTTGAAGAAGTCGTTCGACAGAGTTCTGCTAAAGAGGTTGTGGGAGGTACTAAAGGAGTATGGAGTATGACACTATCTTTGGGTAGCTGTGGCTTCTCTGTATGAACAAAGTATGAGTTGTGTTCGTGTTCTAGGCAGGAAGTCTGAATCATTTCCAGTAGGCGTTGGGCTTCATCTGGGTTTTCCTTTGTCTCCACTGTTGTTCCTTGTTTACATGGACAAAATTTCGAAATGGGCTGCTCTGACGGATGTCGGTCTTCAGTTCGGTTCCATCAGAATACCATCTCTGTTTTTTTGCAGATGCCGTTGTATTGTTGGCTTCTTGTACTCTTGCATTTACAATGCCTACTAGATCGATTGACGATGGAATGCCAAATGACTGGGATGTTGATTAGTACCTCCAAGACTGTCTCTATGTGCTCGTCTTGGATTCAGGTTCCAATGCCAATTCGAATTGAGGAAAAGGTTCTTCCTGATGCGGAGAATTTCAAGTATCTTGGGGTATTGTTATCGAGGGACGGCAGGAACATCAAGGAGATTGAGAAGCGGATTTGTGCAGCTAACGCAGCAATGCGTTTTTTTGTACAGATATATCGTGGTGAAGCGGGAGGTGAGTCTTCGGGCGAACCTTTCGGTTTATTACGCAATCTTCGTTCCTATCATAACCTATGGTCATAAACTTTGGGTTATGACCGAACGGAATATATCTTGGATACAAGAGACCGATTTGAGGTTCCTTCGCGTTGTGCCTCGTCTTAACCTTAGAGATAAGGTTAGGAATTCGGTAATCCGGGATGGACTCGGAGTAATGTTGCAGCTTCTTCACATCGAATAAAGTTAGCTGAGGTGGCTAGGACACGTTCTGAGGATGTCTAGGGATCGCCTTCCTCGGAGGGTTTTCAAGGCCGGACTATCTGGAAAGAGACCTCGAGGTAGACCTCGGTATAGATGGAGAGATCAAATCTCGAAACTGGCCGAAGTCCTTCTTAGGATATCTGAATTAGGATCGCGATGCCTGGAGTAGTTTGGTTCGTGCTCTGCATCTACGACCCGACACCCGAATTAGTGGTTTGACAGGAAAATTCTTGTGTTACTTTTAATATATTTTTCTTGTCAAGAAATTGTTGTTGTTAATGTCACAGATCATATAAAGTTAAGTGTGAAGATGATGAAAGCTATTCACACCAGCATAAGGTCAAATGCTAGATTCTGGACAACATGATCGATTTGTAATTAACAATTTTGCATATGCAGATGTGATGGAGTAGACGTTTCAAGCAAACGCTGAAGACGATTGATTATCGATGATATCACTTAAAATAATTATCACTAACGCTAAGAGTGTCTATTTGGATCCAAAAAAAATCAAAATTAAGCCAAAGTTACGGTGTAATTTGGATCGTAATATGACGTCTTATTTTATCTACTCTTGACTATAAAAATTATAATCAATAATTATAAGCTTTTACTCATTTACATCGTTCGTTGAAGTATATCTTGTAAATCCTTATTTTTTCCGGTTTTTATTGTTCTTTTGCTAATCTGTGATTTGTTTAATTAAAAAAATTAAACTAATCTGTGATTATTTTTATCTATTTCAACACAATCTTATCTTTAAAGATAATGAACAAACAAAGATTATTACTTTACAACGAATATAAGCTTTTTAACGGAGAAATGTGAAAAATAAATTTAATATTTTAAGTTAGTATTAACGAAAGTCTCAATTTCAACTATCATGATCTAGCACAAAACTATCGTATGCGCTCATACAACGAATGCTCTGTAAACCACGAAAATAGTAATTGTAAATACTCATTTACCTCGTTTGGTGAAGTGTACTTCGTAAATCATTTTTACTGATTTTATTGCTCTTATGCTAATCTGTGATTATTTTTATCTATTTAGAAGATAAGACAATGCTTTTAATACCTGCACATCCTTCGGGTGTATCTACACGTTTGGTGAAGTGTATTTCGTAAATCATTTGTTACTGATTTTTATTGCTCTTATGCTAATCTGTGATTATTTTTATCTATTTAAGATAAGACAATACTTTTAACACAATCTTATCTTTAAAGATAATGAACAAACAAAGATTATCGCTTTAGAATGAATTAAAAGCTTTTTTTAAACCGAAAAATGTGAAAAAATAACTTTAATAAATAATTATTGAAGCTGGATCAAAGGAAAAAATAAATTATTTTTGATATTTTGCTAACTACTGTTAGCATCTTCAGAAAATTACCTAGTAATTTTCTGAATCAGTTCCAATAATTGTTTATCAATAATGGATCACTATCAACCATTTAAAATAACTTTAACATTTTAATTTAACGAAAGTCTTAATTTCATACAAAATGATCGATCTCACCTGCAAAATATCAAGATAGTGAAATACTGTGAATATGTAAATATTTAAAATATATAAACTATTGATTCAAATAGTTAAATTATTGATTCAAAAAATACTATATAAATTATCTGGAATTAATAAATTAGTAGATTCACAAATAGCAAGAGAAAAATGAGAACACAAGCAAAATGTGAGAAAGAATATAATTGTTATTTGAAGCCACATATATGAATTTATAAACTTTGCTGCTGAGTTTAAAAATCTAAATTACAATTGTCTTGAAATTGCATAGTCTGAAGGCGTAAATCATTTTGAAGACGATCAGTATGGTATAATCATTTTGGACCAAATGAACATTAGTGTGTTTGCTGCTTTGTACATTATATAGTCATATCACACGATAAATATTTGTAGTTGATCTGCAAAAATCCAAACGTTAATAACTTGATCATTTTGCTATTAAACAGCAAAATTATGTCTTATAATAAGGTTATATTTTCTATCAGAATTTGTGTCTATCGAATACCTTTTCTCTTATCCTCAAAATTTTTTATTATATCGAATAAAATGATTATTTAGTATATTTCCAAATTAAATAGCAAACAGTTCAAATAACTAGAATTTAAAATTAATATTTGTATATGCTACTTGGAGATAATTCCTTTTTCGCAATTTACAACTAATGTTTGTTTAATTTATTGAAATAAATTGTTAACTGATAAAATTTTACAGTTTAAACAAATTCCATTTACAATCTAAGATTGTGTGCCTTGACATATTGCTCTTTCGTTTGACGCATAATTTGATTAATCTTGTGAATACTTGATCTTATAGCAGATAATTGGTTTTCTCTATCTTCAACATCATTCATCGTAAGAGATGTTTGCACTTCTTTTGATACAACTGATATATTTCTCCTCGTGTTATTATGTAATGAAGACGGCCTTAAGCTTTAACAAAAGCGAAATAAATGCTTGGCTTAATTATCAATTGTGGATTAACACTTTTATTGATCAAATGCTAGCAATTACAGATTATGGTTTACCTTCTTTTCGATTTGTTTGACATTGCTATTACCAGATTTTGAAGAATTTCTGTTTGCGCTTTAATTTTTAATGTTTCTAAGGCACAACGACAATGACCATTCGAGCGCTGTTTAAATTGTAAATCCTGTCAGGAATAGGAAATTTCATTATTGAAAAATTAAAATGCTATTCACTCAATTATAGGAAAAATCTGAAATAGCATTAAATGACTAGTCGCTCGATAAGCCATGCTGGAAGAACGTTTGCAATTAAACACATTTAGAAAGATATTATTAATATTAAAAAGATAATGTAATATTTTCTATTAAATATTATTTAAGCAGTCATTATGATTAGCGATTGTCGTATTAGGCTTCAGATTCTTTCTCAATGACTAGATATACGTATCTTATATTATTTATAAATTAAAAATAATGTTAAACAAAATTTTAAAATAAAAGTCAATTTTTATGAATTGACTAATAAATAATATAATATGTATTCGATCGAATAAGGAATAAAGGTCATCATGAAGAACTGCTATGTAATAAGGTTTCGGACCCTATTCCTCGACACAACATAGCAGAGGGGTCAAGCACGTGAAATTGCGTATTTCCTCTGAAACAATTTGATTATTAGAATTATATTATAATACAAAGTATATTATTTATCCATAAACATTTTTCGCTAATGATTTTAAATATATTTTTAATATTATTGTGTTGATTTATATATTTTACTATTTTCTGCTTGATGTTATTTTTATAGTAACCTAGTTTAAAATATGTATCTATTAAATTATTTAAATGATTTTGAAGAAAGCCAATATCATTACATATTGTTGCAATTCTTAAAATTTCATTATTTAATGTATTATATTTTATATTATATGGTATGCATGAATGCTCATGCAAAAATATGTTTCTTGTAAATTTAAATATGTCATCTTTACGATATAAATTAATAGTAGTTTTAGTTAATATTAATTTAATGTTCATATCTAGATATACACCTTCTTTATCATCAATATTGGTTTTGTTAAGAATGAGGCTACCTGGATAAATTTGTTCACTAATTGAATAAAAATTATTAGAATTAAATACACATATACCATCAATGCATCGAAACATATATTTCATATATCTACATTGTTTAGATTTAGTTTTTACACAGTTATGAACAAATTCATATTCTATAAAGCTTAAAAATAAGTCAGCTATAATTGGGCTACTATTACCACCCATTGGAACACATTTTATTTGTCTAAATATAGATGTCCCTACTTTAAATAATTTTGATTTATTAAAATATTTAAGGATTCTATTAATTCAATTTTATCCATATATTTATATTTACTTGATGGTTTAATTTTTGTTAGATATGCGTTATAGCTATTATTCTAAATATATATTTGGAAACTTATTTTTACGAATATAAGATTAATTAATTTTTCTATCGTTTCCTTAATATCTGCTAAATCTAAATTTGGATATAATTTGGACTAAAATCGTATTTATATTTTGAAAATTTATTATTTTGTTGAATTTTGTGTTATAAAAATTCTTTCGTTGAATTCATCTTGAAATAGTGTTTTATACCAAAATAGTGTTTTCTATTTATTGTGTAGAATAAAAAGTAATTAAATACTTCAAGTAAGTGTTTTATTCATATAAACATACATGGGTTTTAAAGGCACTACAAATGTAGTGCTATCACTACATATGAACCTAGGCTTTATTTGATTTATATGTAATTTCGGATTCCAATTTCAACATTTATAACCTTCTAATCAATAATAGAACAGTGACTTGTGATAAGTGTTTCTAAACTAAAGTGTGCTTTAATTACTTTAAGTATTTTATTCATATAGACAGAAAGTGGTTTTAATATACATTTAAACGCACTACATATGAACCTAGGTTTTATTGGATTTTTATGTAATTTTGGATTCTAATATAATATAGGTATAGTTTTATTATCTGATTCAATTTTTATACCCTTTTTATCCATTCTAAAACAGTGACTTGTAATAATTGTTTCTAAACTCAACTCACTACGTTCATATGTTGGATTTACATTTAAATCATTAGAATTAACCTCTTTCATTAGTATATCATAATAAAGCTTTTTTAATATGAAGACAAAGTTATTACTAGCTTTATCAATAGTTGTTATTATATAGTTATGCTTTAATTTAGTAAGTTCTTTATACATATCTTTATTAATTTTATCTTTCCTTTTGTAATTGTTTGTTATTTTCATTTTATTTTTAATTTTATCAAATCTATAATCTTTCCAAATTATAGTTATTTTTTAATTAATAAAGTGATAGCTTCATTTAGCATACCAAAGTAAGCATTTAAACGAATAACATATAACGAAATGTTATATAATTCCAAATGTTTATCTTAGATATCAAATCAGCAAACTGAGTCTACGTATTTAATATAATTATAAACTAAACAAAACATGCTAATGCTAAATCAAAAAGTAATAATTAAATAATTAAATCAGCTAACTGAGTCAACGTATTTAAAATAATTATAAACAAAACAAAACATAATAATGCTAAATAAAAATTTAATAATTAAATATTAAAATTAATAATTGTTTTTAGATTTTCTATAATTTATATCAAGTTAAAATAAAAAATTGAAATTTAAAAAGTCATTTTTATGAATTGACTAATAAATAACAGACGTTGTATCAGAATAAGAATTAGAGGTCATCAGGAGGAACTGCTATGCTATCAGGTTTCGGCTCCTAACTCCTCTACCCAACATAGCAGCGGGGCCAAATACATGCTAATGATGTATTTCCTCTGCTTAAATTTGATTATTTAGTATCTTATTCTAATACAAAGTATATTATTTATTATCTACCATACAACTTTTCCGCAAATGATTTTAAATTTATTTTTAATATTATTGTGTTGATTTGTATATTTTACTATTTTCTGTCTGATGGTATTTTTATAATAATTTAGTTTAAAATATGTATCTAGTAATATCATAATCATATCTACAAAAATGATTTGTAGATAATGTTTACTATACGCAAATGAAACCTGATAATTCATTTTAAACTAAAAAACCAGCAATTAAATAATAAATGATAATAATAACAATTATTATATCTTATAATAATTGTTATAAGATTTTTTATAATTTAAATCAAGTTAAAATAAAAAATTGAAATTTAAAATAAACATAATTAAATTGAAATTTAAAAGTCATTTTTATAATAATAAAAATATTATACCTATAAATAATAATGTATTTCCTCTAAAATAACTATCTAGTATCTTATTCTAATACAAAGTATATTATTTATTATAAAATAATATTATTATCTAGTATAGTTATCTACTATATTCGAGCTTTCACTATTAATCAGCTTACTAAAGTAATCATTTAAGTTATTATATAACGAATTGTAAATTTTATTTTTGTCGTTGTTATTATTTAATCTATATTTATACCCTTTTGATAGCAGCTTTCTTAATTCACAATTTTCAATTAATTCTAGATTATGGGTACATATATGTTCATTTATTTTATCAAAACTAAGACTTTTACAATTGCATTCTGTTTCCATTATGTTTCTAATATTATCGTTACATATTGATTTTAATTCTTTATTATAATTACAAATGTTTCGTCCTAATGGTGGTAGGAGTTTATAGCTTATTTTATGAATATATTTTATTAAATCTGATCCTATTATTTCTTTACTTTTAGAATTATTTAAAAGTCCGGCTATATTTATGTTATCTATACATTTATTAATGAAGTTTATGGTTAATGTATATTTTCTATTGTTATTATTTACATTTATTGTACGATTATAGTATTTTGTATTACAATAACTGTCTATTATACAACTTAGCCTATCATAGTCGTTAATTAATTTTTGATTTATTGAACATATGATATCTTTAGAAAAACTTCTTATATTTACATAAAGATCTTTTAGCTTATTATCTCTTAAAAGTTGTTTTAATATTTCTAATTGTTCATAAATATATTTATCTTATTCCTTTTATCACCACGACTTCTTGGCTTGCGTTTAACCGGATTATTATAATATAGTTGTTTATTATGTTGAAAGTTGAAAGTTTTTTTAATGTGGCAAATGCACACAGACTGTGTGCTTACAAGCCCACAAAAGCGAAACAGATAAAAAAAGTTAATCATTTAGTAGCAGCGATTTTAGATGCATTTTGACAAATCGGAGTGAGGATGATGATCGCAGATGATTAGGTAAGGAATTCCAAAGGAAAGGAGCAGCTATATGTAGGGATCGACGGCCGAAGTTCGTTGAGTGAATAGGTACGTGTAGCAGAAGAGAATCAGTGGAACGTAGGTGAGTAGAAAGATAGTGAGATTCACTTAGAGTTGGCAGATAAAGATAAGAAGGAGAATTACAATGGAGAAGGCGATAAGTCAGGCAAAGCATGTATTATACTACTGCCAATTCCTTGTACCACGTCATTCAATTCTAATGGGTACATGGAATTAAGATTTTAATCCAAAAATCTTCTTTTTCTAATAGTTTTTGATTTAATATTGTCATATTTTCTTCGATAATATGTTCTAAAATAAATGACTTGTAGTTTTTAATATGTTCTATTAATAATGTCTTAGTAAATCAAACGATTTACTGAAATATGTTCCAAGTTTTGGCTAATTACTGCTCACATTATCATAAACTAAATCATCATTAAAAATTACATGTGTGCCAACTAACATTTTTAACTACATACTTCGATTGTCCACACATAATCGATGATATAAAATAAATTATTTATTCAAATTATCAGCTTGACTCATAGCTCTTATTAAGGAAAAATTTCACAAATGGATTGGAATGCAAGAATAAAAGTTAAAGTAATAACACAGAATCAACACGAAAGAATAATGAGACTCGAAAGCATACAAAATAACTGATAAATAAAAGCAAATGATCAATTCATTGAATCAAAATGGATTCTTAAGTTAAAATTACAATGTTGTTTCTTTGTATTTTCAGACTCCTTTTGTTGATATGCAGATACCCGGATATAATGCAACTGTATACGTTATATTATCTCTTCAAAACATTTACTTTATCAAAATCAAAGTTATTACAGCTGAATAAACAGTAACTCCTTCTTACTGAATTCTTATGCTCCTTTACACAAACAACTAAAGGTCTCTTAGTTTGGCCAATATATGTGAAATTACAAGACTCTCACCCAATATACCAGACCATAATTACATTGTGCTCTGGGTTTTTGTGTGAACAACGTCACAAGATTACCTTTCTAAGGGCAATATAATGTAGTGTCAATCATATTAATCTTTGTGAATAGAGTTGACTAACTGTCAAATATTAATTGGTCGTTAATAAAAGTACAATGAAGCCAAAGCTTAGCCTTACTAATCTTTTCATTGAGTTTGTTTGATGAGTGTAAAGTTCTATTTAATGTACGATCGGCAGGTTAAATCGCCCTAGTCGGAAATTCACCAATATGCTATCTGCTTTCAACTGTTAATAAAGATATTTTAGAACACATTCTTATAGATCGTAGTAGATGTGTTGATGAACTTAAAAATATATAAATTATTCGATGCAATTTGCTTGCATATCCCTTCATATATTCTGTCTTTGTATAAAATTGTAAGCAATTGTCGAAACATTTTTTATCATATTCGGTGAACTTATGTAATATAGATGCCTATATATCGTGATAGATATAAATATCTGTCAAGAGAAAAACAACCGATCTCTTAATAAAGATTTCTTAAAATGTATAGCAAACTTTTTAATGCTTTTAAAATTTACGATTTGATTTTCTTAAGCATTTATAATAATAATCTTACAGTATCTCAATGGTTTAAGATAGGTCACTGCATAGTGCATTACATAAGAAAGGGTGATTATTTTGAGTACTTTATTATAGAAGATAATATCACAGACACCGAACTACGACGAAAATCAGCACACAAATGGATTAGATAATTGTCTGATCAATCCCCGGATCTTAAATGAGGGACAAGTTAAATCAAGTTTACATTTAGCATGTTCAGCAATTGTGACTTACATAAGGAATTAAACAGTAAATAATGTTAAATATATTATTACATTAAAATGTGTATGGTCTGTCCTAGATTGAAAATGACTTTACCCGACACGTATTATTCTCTGTTCTTGCTGATTAAACAATAGCAATGAATTAAATAGTCAATAATGTTACACTATATTATTCAATTTATTTCATAATTACCTTCGATAAGACGCTGGCATGACGTCCTACTCTTTGTGTTTTGCTCTCTAGAAAATAACAGTTATAAATGTTTATTATGCTCAATTAATACCAATTTTTATAGTACTATTGTCGATAGCATTTTCCTCGGCTACTTTTCGAATATCCTCCAGTCTTGATATAACGTATTTCATATTATTACGACTTTTAGATTTGACCTTTTCTAATTCTTGTTTTAGTGGATCTACTTTCATTTGGTTAGCTCTTTTAAGTTGATCGATCTCCAAACGATACGCTGAAACTTGTGCCTCTAGCGCCAACCTCGATTCTGATATAACAGCGAAAAGCTTAGAATTTCTCTTGTTTTCTTCATTGTAATGTATATCTATTAGACTCAATAGTGATTCCCATTCTTGATTAAAACTGCAGACGGCTGTCTTAATTGCTTGCAAGTGAATGTTGATATCAACAAATTCAAGTTTTAATCGATCCAGGCAAAGCTTTGATTTTATTTTGGACTGATCAGCTGTAATTTCTTAATCACAAATCATTTGTAATTATATTAAATTATATATATATCTAAATATATAATTTATTGAACAAAGAACAATCAACGTTTTTATAAAATTGTAATTTCGAAAAATAAAAACAATCAACGATTTAAAAAATAATTGTAATTTCGAATTTTTGTCGATTTTATATTTCCAGGAAAATAAATCCGAAAGCTCAGAACAAACAGCAAAGCGATGCTTGTAAGTTGTTTGAAAATGAGAAAAGATAAAAACAAAAATAAAAGTAAACAATTAAAATATAATTTTAAAATTTTAAAAATAACTCTTATTTCAGCAATAAATATTTAATGTAACGCAGAATTTATGTAATAAAGTTTATTTTTGTATAAATTTTAATCTGAGCATCTACAAACAAATAAAAGTATGATAAACAATATAATGAACCGAAGACGACCGATGCTATATATATCTATGGAATCAAATCAGCTTACTGAGTCTAGTAAGTAATAAACAAAACATAATAATGCTAAATCAAAAAGTAATAATTAAATAATAAAATTAATAATTGTTTTAAGATGTTTTATAATTTAAATTAAGTTAAAATAAAAAATTGAAATTTAAAATAAACTTCATTTTTATGAATTGACTAATAAATAACAGACGTTGTATCAGAATAAGAATTAGAGGTCATCAGGAGGAACTGCTATGCTATCAGGTTTCGGCCCCTAACTCCTCTACCCAACATAGCAGCGGGGCCAAATACATGCTAATGATGTATTTCCTCTGAAATAACTATCTAGTATCTTATTCTAATGCAAAGTATATTATTTATTATCCATCCATAAAAATTTGCCACTTAAGAGTTTAAATTTATTCTTTATATTATTGTGTTGATTTATATATTTTACTATTTTCTGTCTGATGGTATTTTTATAGTAACCTAGTTTGAAAATATGTATCTATTAAATTATTTAAATAATTTTGAAGAAAGCCAATATCATTACATATTGTTGCAATTCTTAAAATTTCATTATTTAATGTATTATATTTTATATTATATGGTATGCATGAATGCTCATACAAAAATATGTTTCTTGTAAATTTAAATATGTCATCTTTACGATATAAATTAATAGTAGTTTTAGTTAATGTTAATTTAATGTTCATATCTAGATATACACCTTCTCATTAATATTGGTTTTGTTAAGAATAAGGCTTTCTGGATAAATTTGTTCACTAATTAAATAAAAATTATTAGAATTAAATACACATATACCATCAATGCATCGAAACATATATTTCATATATCTACATTGTTTAGATTTAGTTTTTACACAGTTATGAACAAATTCATATTCTATAAAGCTTAAAAACAAGTCAGCTATAATTGGGCTACAATTACCATCCATTGGAGCACCTTTTACTTGTCTAAATATAGATGTCCCTACTTTTAAATAATTTTGATTTATCAAAATATTTAAGGATTCTATTAATTCAATTTTATCCATATATTTATATTTATTTGATGGTTTAATTTTTGTTAGATAGGCGTTATAATTATTATAACATATATATGTATATCTTTTTCCGAATATAAGAATTAATTAATTTTACTAACGCTTCTTTAATATCTACTAAATCTAGATTTGTATAAAGCGTACTAAAATCGTATGTATTTATATTTTGAAAATTTATTCCTTTTGTGTGTTCTAAAAATTCTTTTGTAAGAATTAATACTGAAATAGTGTTTTATACCAGTATTAATTTCGATTACCTTGCAATATTTTTTAAAGTGTGCTTTAATTACTTTAAGTATTTTATTCATATAGACAGAAAGTGGTTTTAATGTACATTTAAACGCACTACATATGAACCTAGGTTTTATTGGATTTTTATGTAATTTTGGATTCCAATATAATATAGGTATAGTTTTATTATCTAATTCAACCTTTATACCCTTTTTATCCATTATAGAACAGTGACTTGTAATAATTGTTTCTAAACTCAACTCACTACGTTCATATGTTGGATTTACATTTAAATCATTAGAATTAACCTCTTTCATTAGTATATCATAATAAAGCTTTTTGCATATGAAGACAAAGTTATTACTAGCTTTATCAATAGTTGTTATTATATAGTTATCCTTTAATTTAGTAAGTTCTTTATACATATCTTTATTAATTTTATCTTTCCTTTTATAATTGTTTGTTATTTTCATTTTATTTTTAATTTTATCAAATATATAATCTTTCCAAATGTTTTATCTTAGATATATTCGAGCTTTCACTATTAATCAGCTTACTAAAGTAATCATTTAAGTTATTATATAACGAATTGTAAATTTTATTTTTGTCGTTGTAATTATTTAATCTATATTTATACCCTTATGGGTACATATATGTTCATTTATTTTATCAAAACTAAGACTTTTACAATTGCATTCTGTTTCCATTATGTTTCTAATATTATCGTTACATATTGATTTAAATTCTTTATTATAATTACAAATTTTTCGTCCTAATGGTGGTAGGAGTTTATACCTTATTTTAGGAATATATTTACTTAAATCTGACCCTATTATTTCTTTACTTTTAGAATTATTTAAAAGTCCGGCTATATTTATGTTATCTATACATTTATTAATGAAGTTTATGGTTAATGTATATTTTCTATTGTTATTATCAACATTTATTGTACGATTATAGTATTTTGTATTACAAAAATTTACGATAATTTAACGTAAACATTAAATAACACAAGATAACAGCTCAATAAACATTATTAATAAACATTAAACATTATTATTAAACATTATTTTTAACATTTGATATGTTTTTCATGAAATTAAGCGTTTTTATCCAAAAATCTTCTCTTTCTAATAGTTTTTGATTTAAAAAAACTATTAGATATAGTTGTATAGCCTTATATTCTTCAATATTATGTTCTAAAATAAATAATTTACACTATCCGATAGTAGTTAAGTTCTATTTTTAAATATTCATGTTGAGGTTAAAATAAAATTTACATATAAAAATGAAATGTTGTCAATTTATTACGGATTTAATTGACCCGTAATAAATTATTTATTTATCTTCTGGTAAATCTAATAACATTCAAGTAAGAAATCTGTGTAGAAATTTTAATTTTAAACAACCCGCTCGTAATTCCTTTCTCCGATAAAGGCGTTCTGTATAGCTAAAAGTATTCGAATTACATTCGTCTTCCAAATTTTGTAAGTTTCAAAAGGCATTTTACCCACACGAGAATTGTAAAAATTTATTAGTTGTTCCGGCCAATTCTAGTGACTTTTATTATGAAAACATTTTAATGAAAAGAGTCACTGAGATTTGCCAAAATGCCAAATAACTTATTACAGTTCTCGTACAGGGGTAAAATGCCTTTCAAAACTTACACACCTAAAAGTAATAAAATTTGTATTCTGCAAATATTTCCTTTCATATAATCACGAAAACCAAGTACGACAATATGCATCCTTTCGATGCATAAACTCTTTAAAAAGCGATATATTATCAAAGTAATTGACAAGTTCAATGGAAAGAATCCTAAGTGATCATGTGAAATGGAAGGATAAATGCCAGTATAAAACTCGAAAGCATAGTTATTCGAAAGAAGAAATGCAGCCGGAATTTACACTTAAACCAAATACAAGGTAACATATACCAGAGGTTATAACTGCGAATCATAAATAAAGATTTAAATTGTAAATTAATGCAACCATCTTGGTAGCATTTGGTTTGTAGCTCACCAATTAAAATTCTTTTCTCTTTCCTATCTAACGATTCTTCTAGCAAATCGTTTTCAGCCTTTGCCTAACAATTTCAAAAGAGTTTTTAATTCTACCCGTAAAACTATTAAAATACCAACATTAAATTCTCGTAATGTTACCAAATCTATTGGTTTACTAATTTCAATTGCTTCTGTTTTAATATTCTCATATACACAGGCAATTCTTCTGATTTCATGTTTAAGCTTCGCCAATATGTTCTGCTTAGTAAGTCTGCGTGATAACTGACTAAAATAGTAAAATAGTAAAGTATAGAAAATAATCCACGATTTATATTACAAAGAAATTACTTTAATAAAAAAGAAATAGTTACTTAAATAAAATTTAGGTACTTTAATATTTTTGCGAAAGCTTATCGTTATTTAAATAAAATTTAGGTAAATAACATTTAAAAGCTGAATAACATTTGCTGCTAATTTTGTGAAGTTTAATGTTACTTTCCAAAATTCACAAAAGTAAAAAATTTAAAAAGAAGAAAAAATTGTGCTTAAAAATTAAGCGGAGAACTAATCTCAACATTAGAAACAGTTAGGACGTAGGCTCGTTTCGGAATCTTTGTACATTTCCATCTTTCCCTACCCAAGACGTACAAAAAGATGTAAACTATAAACTTGCTAAACATCGTGATAAGGTTGCCAAAATGAAATCAGCTATTGCCGATAGGGCTATAACTTAGTTACATTATTTTTAATTGAATTTTCTTTTGTGTAATATTTTTCTTCTATTTTTAGATTGAAAAGGACTGCTAAGTACAGTCGAAATATCAAATAAATAAAGTTCTTTTTGTATTCTCGGGTATGGTTCGCAATAAAAAAGTTACCTTTGACCTGAAAGCAATTCTGAACGATATTAAAGATAGTATAATTCTGAAAAAAGTACGAATTTATTTAAAACGTAATCTTATACCTTAAATATTTCCTTATCACGTACACACCTAATTGCCGATAGGGCTATAACTTAGTTACATTATTTTTAATTGAATTTTCTTTTGTGTAATATTTTTTTCTAATTTTAGATTGAAAAGGACTGCTAAGTACAGTCGAAATATCAAATAAATAAAGTTCTTTGAATTCAAACAAGTTCTTTTTGTATTCTCGGGGATGGTTCGCAATAAAAAGAAAGTTACTTTTGACCCGAAAGCAATTATCAACGATATGAACAAACAGGATGGCGACAACTGTAGAGATTATATTTATAAATTAATCCGATATGAAAATAGAAGAGTTAACATGCAACTATCTATTCAATTTTTGAAAATTTGCCTTGATAATAAGCTAATCCCTACATGCGCAAACATCAATTCAGGTATAATAGGTTTTAACAACTCAGACTTTCAACGAAGTATTTCATGTTCATTGATGCGTTTTGCTATTCGCAACACAAGAGGCCGTATTAGTCAACTTAATCCATTGATATAAAGGACATGGACAATACTAATAAGATTACTATCTTCGGATGATATCAAATATATGAATAATTACATAAATAAGAAGATAGCAGCTCATAAGTTAAAGATACTGGAAAGACATGAGCACAAGTTAATGAAGTTATGACTATTTAAGTCTAACAATTATTCTAAAATATCCGTAATACATTGGTCAACTAAACCACTAACCATGCATCAACAGCAGATACTCAGTATGGGACCAAATTTTGTACCATGTACTAAACCTAACGTTATAGACATACGATGTGACAGTGAAATTTTAGCGTCGAATTTACCACTTGAATCTTTTTGTGATATAGCATCATTTGATCTCTTGGCTCGCAACACTAGTTCCAAATGTAAACCGAACCTTAGTAACGAACAAATGAATGCCCTCAAAACTCTTAAAAACGACGATGAATTAACAATTTGTCGGTCTGATAAAGGTGAAGCTTTGATGGCTCTTGGCACTGAAGACTACATAAACTATGGGGAAAAGCTATTAAACAGCGATTAATTTGAGAAAATAACTAACGATCCGACAACAAAAAACAAATCAGCATTTAACAAACTATTACTACGATTAAAATATCAAGGCAACTCAGATAAAGTCGCATACAAGACGCTAAAATCAGATAACGTTTCGCTTGGATTCCTGTATCTTCTACTAAAGATACACAAACCGAAGTTGGAAATAAGACCAGTAATTGCACCATATAAATGTTTTGACCACAAGCTGGCGAAATACATTAATAAACTCATTTTACAGAATAAACCAGTGAGCCATTCCTTTATAAAAAACGGACAAGAGTTTGCAAGCAAAGTAAGAACTCTTAACCCAACCGGATGCTGGTTTGCTACAGCTGACGTAGTCTCGTTATTTACAAATATCCCATTACAAGAGGCTATTAATCTAGCAGCACAATTACTTAGCGACAAGTGTAATGAGCCGAAACTACAACGTAAAGATTGGGTTAATTTGATAGAGTGGTGTACTTGCAAATCTGCGTTCTATTTCAATAGCATTATTTACACACAAATTGATGGTGTGGCAATGAGTTCTCGATTAGGTCCTCCACTGACTGATCTCTATATGACAAAATGGGAATGTAATATATACAATAAGGTGCAAAGCTTGAAGCTTTGGTATAGGTATGTCGACGAGGTTTTCGCCGTGTTTGATACAGACTCAAAAATAATAGGTCTAGAGGAAATACTTAACAAACATGACAAGGCAATTCAGTGGAAAGTTAATTGTGAAGACATGGAAAATGTAATAAATTTCCTAGATGTTAAAGTGTTAAGACGTAATAACATCATCTTAACAGACGTTTTTAGAAAACCGATTATTCCACATACGCTCACTCCTTGGACCACATATATCCCGGAAGGATACAAAATTTCAGCGGTCAGCTCTTTGTTCAGAAGAGCCCTGACTGTATGCAGTAACAGAGAATACAGACACAGAGAGTATAGGAGAATAAATCGCATATTAAGGGAATGTCAATATCCGGAATGGGAGATAAAACGGTATCTTACAATTTCGATAAGGGCAAGCCATTTACCTAGAACGTCGACCGCACAGCTAGATATGAAACACGTTAAATCAACGTTCATCAATAATACTTTAAAGAGACGATTGTCGAAGTTAACTTCAGAGTTTATAGTCAGTATAAAAGTGTACTACAAAACTGGTGCGAGACTTAGTGCTATTTTCAAAATAAACCAGTTACAGCATCACAATGTGTAATTTATACCATTCCGTGTTCAGATTGGAAGAAGATCTATGTTGGACAAACTAAACAAGGTTTAAAAAAGAGAACGTACCAACATAAGTACAACCTGAAGATAAAGTGATACATCTTCAGCAATATTCAATCATGTTATTGATACCGGCCATAACATTGATTTCGAAAGCACAGATATTCTACATAAAGAAAAACAGTTAAGACGTAGGCTCGTTTTGGAATCATTGTACATTTCCATCTTTCCTATAATGGAAGGAAATAAATCCAACTGGTCCTTAAAATTCCCTCAACAAGACATACAAAAAGATGTAAACTATAAACTTGCTAAACATCGTGATAAGGTTGCCAAAATGAAATCAGCTATTGCCGATAGGACTATAACTTAGTTACATTATTTTTAATGGAATTTTCTTTTTGTGTAATATTTTTCTTCTATTTTTAGATTGAAAAGGACTGCTAAGTACAGTCGAAATATCAAATAAATAAAGTTCTTTTTGTATTCTCGGGGATGGTTCGCAATAAAAAAGTTACCTTTGACCTGAAAGCAATTCTGAACGATATTAAAGATAGTATAATTCTGAAAAAAGTACGAATTTATTTAAAACGTAATCTTATACCTTAAATATTTCGTTATCACGTACACACCTAATTGCCTTAAGATATTCTTTTCGTTACTTTTATCATTTTGATCGTATAATCTTAATTAAATTATCATTCTGATAATCCAATTATACACAAAACTAATCTTCACATTAGTGAGAGTATAATTATGAAAAAAGTACGAATTTATTTAAAACGTAATCTTATACCTTAAATACTTAAAATATTTCGTTTTCACCTAACTATTTCACGTTATTACGTAATTATTTATAATTATATATATTATTTAATTTTATATATTAAATCATTTATAAATTATAAATTATAAGGATATTACAGGATAATTTGTAAATATATAATTTTTATTAAATAATTATTAATAACTACGTATTTATAAAATAATTATTAAATAATTATTTTAGATTACATTATAATTTTTCTTAAAAAATTATATTATTAAATTTTTCGTAGTATCTGTAAGTAATTATGCAGAGGAGGACTGGCAGTCCTCCTCTGCATCTAGTAGTGGGAGGGATCTGGCACTGATGAGTCATTGTGATGACGAAACGGCAGTTGTCATTCTTTCGCGTCTGGCTTACATGTTTTACAAGAAATTCACGCGGAATGGTCTCCCTCTCCTTAAAAAAGTTAATTAAAAAATTACCAGATATTCTTCTCGTCTATATTGTTTTTAATACGAATTTCTTGCTAAAATTATAATATACATTATATAAAAGCGGGTATGACAAGATATACCGATGGCGTACAAATCACTTGATTCAATCTTGTACTTTCAAAGTATTTTTCGTTTCTCGAATATTCAGTAAAATTAATAAATTGTGGAAATTTATTACTGTCAATGATAAAGTTCAATGAATATTTATAATACAAAGCATAATTACCATATTAGTTCAGGTAAACCTAGTGAATTTGTGCAACCAAATTGCTGGTAGTGGATGATTTCATTCTAAAATAAAAATACCTTGTAGTCAAGTCTTTAAACTTTAATTTGTGAAATTTGTGATGTATAATTTCATCGAAAAGTCATGAAAAAGCTGGTATTGTTTATAATTAATCTATATTTCATATTTAACATTATTTATATTTATTATGTATATACAATATCAGACAGGTAATCGAAATGACCTTTTTGGGTATTTCATTCTATTGATGAGTGCAGCCGAGTACTTCATCATTTCAGCGTTAAAGTGGTCGTCTAGAAGTTACATGATGTCTGAAAGTCGTGAATCAAAGTCCAGCCGACCAAGCAATACCATTATATATAATATTAAACAATATTTACAATATTTAACAATATATATTATTATCCAATATATAACAAAATTAATTGTTTTGTAATCAAAATATTTTGTAATGAAAATGTTTAAGGTGTATATCCACCTTGACTCAAGCATGTCTGATTCTAGCCTGACATATTGGTATTGTTTCGTCCGATACTACCGTCAATGGTTCACCCGACTCAATAGACACCTGGAGTTAGAGATAATGAAGAAATGATACCTTAGCTGATATCTGCTGTGAAATTACCTTGTGGGATCTAGCAAAATTTATAAATAAAGAAAGAATCCATCAAAAGATCATTAACTCCGATTCAGCTATCTTATGATATGTTAAATATAAAGAAATAATGCTTTGAATGCATCTAGGAATATAAAGTTTCAAGAATTCGTTACATTAAAGGTTTTACAAACCGAGGTTAGCATTACAGGTTTCACATACTAACTTTACTGAATGGTTAGCTAAGTTGGTAAGACGTAGGCATACCGATCGAAATAGCATAGGTCTAATCTGAATGTGAAATTGGGCTCTGTAAAACTCATTTAAAATATTTGACATATAAAATATTACTCAGATCAAAATATTTGCCTTATGAGCGTTTGCTTCTTAGTATTTGTTTATAAATTTTCTTTATAAAAATATAAACTGATTTATTTAAAAAAGAAGTCTATGCTATGAAAAGAAATCAACTGTTTATTAAAAGAATCCTTTATCTTATCATGTTATAATTGACAGCATATTTATTATCGGGATGGCGGAGGTAATTACAGGATGCAGTAAGTAAAAATTTGCCTACCTGTGCACAAATAATTTTAAGTAATAATTTATAATTTTTCTGAGATACATTTGTGAAAGTCACAGAATTTAAAATTATTTACCTCCAGATAAGCAGCAATATCTATGTAAGCTTTTCCTTTTTCTAGAAGTTGCCCCAAATCTAAAATTATGTTTTTGACAATCACTGTACAAGGAGTAGTATGTGTATCTATTGATAATTTTCGGTGTAGATTAGTAATTTCATCAGTATAATGTGTTATTTCATTTACACACGAATGACAAATATTTAAAATCGTTCTTCGTTCTTGAATCTTTTCATCATTGTCCTTTTCAAGAACTCTATTACGCGTGAGCTAAAATGATAAAGAATATGGAAGATGTATTGTTCTTTGAAATTATTTACGTGATTGGTAAACTTTAATAGATGTACATAAATAAATAAAATAAAGAAATATAATTTAATTCAACTTTAAATTTCTTGAAAATTATTAATTTACTTTCGAATTAATGAAAACATGTATTTTATTGCAATATCTTAGTCGTTTTGTTTGCTATAATCTGCATGTCAATTTTTATGTGAATTATCATCCCGAAATACTTGATAATGAATCATTAACTATTTAATTATTAATTACAAATTAATAAATATTAATTTTATAAATAAAATAAAGTAATAATTATTTAAGAAGTTTTGATTAATTATTTAATTAAAGTACTTTAATTATATCTTAATTTATTTAATTGTTTATTACTTAAAATTAACAACTGATTTAATATTAAAAACTTGCCTATTCATTGCACTGATTTAATTTTAAACTTGGTGGAAAATGATTTATGCAATAAAATAATATTTAATGAAAACTAAAATTAAGCTAAACTCCGATTAAAACTTGAGTGAAACTGATTGTTCCCGATCAGATTTTGGTTGATTTACGCTTATCGTTTGATATAACTTGATATAACTAGTATTCTGTTAAAATTACATTCGTGTGCCATGTAATCTGTTTTTAGGCATTATTAATTATCCACACGAGAAAACTTTTCTCGTGTGGATAAATATAATTAATAATACCTAAAAAACAGATAACTATTATTGTTTGACACAACTTCTAAAGAAATACATATCTTCGTAGTATGTTGTATTTAGCTCGAATATCGTGTTGCTAGTAATGTTTTGGATTTTATAATATCAACTTAAAAATTCTGAATTTTAAATATAATCATACAATATGTTAAATTTAAGATAAAATGCCTGAACTAATAAGTGCTGTGTTATAGATGCCAGTCTTCTTTCTTCGATCCAACACATCTCTAACAATTTATTTATTGTCTCATTTAATAAATGACCTGTTATCATATGATAAGTATTGTTTTCGGATGATCTCTTCAAACCGTTAGGGTATCCTCATGATAATCAATTATGTTTAATATACAATAGTTTAATTCTCTTTAGCATAGTTCTCTAGAAAACATGCAGCAATGTTTTAATAAAAACCCAATTCCTGTTTCGTTCAGGATTAAGTATCATGCAGAACAAGAAATTTTATTATTGTTGATAAGATATACCATATTATCGATTATGGTATTTTACAATTATTATGGATTGCATTCGAAAAAAATATATATTTTTACAAAATAATGAACATTTAAAAGTTTAAATTAATTTGTATCGACATAGTTATTTTTCATGCTTATACAATAAATGAATACTTTGAAATAATTGTAATATATTAGATTTTTATCATATGGAATTCCAAATTAAATTTAGTTATTAATAATTTGAACATGTGATATTAAACTTAATTTAGCAAATAAATTATATATGTTTGATGATGTAACATCAATGATATCTTACGGTTGACGAAAGCTCTTGAAGAGCTTGACGTAGTTTTTCCTTTAGAAGGTGAATTTCATCTAATTGTTCTTGATGAATTTGGTCGTAAATATCTCGCTCGTCTTTAAAAGCATTATCGTGTCTGGCTTTCTCAGACTCCAACGTTTCGATAATCTGTTGGGCAACACAGAGATCACGACTCAATTTTCGATTTTTAGACTTTTCCTTTTTCAGTTCATTACTTAACTGTAGAACATCAAGCTGAGCTTCTAAAGAGATTCGGTGATTTGGCTCAGCTGATCCCTCCAGCGCTAAAATAGTTAATTCGTACATTGTTATACGATTCGCTACTACGGTACTGTTTAATATTTAACTTAATAATGCAATCTAAGCTTCACGCAAATATTAACAGCATTTGTGAAACACAAAATTAGTTTAATTTATGATATTATAATGTTATAATTTATAATTTATAATATTATACGTTATTAACGCTAAATTTCCTAAAATGTTTATTCCCTAAAATATTCAAAGTAACAAGAATATACACTCAAATCACCAAATCATGAAATGACGCTAGAAAATATCAGTTATCTGATTTTAATGTATTAATTTAAGTTGAACATATCTCAAATGATACAATTCCGCGTAAATAGGAGTGATACCATTCAGCTGAGATAATGATATCATTCAGCAGAGGAGTAACAAGTCCTCCTCTGCTGGATACAGAATAGGACTTACTAGTATTCGTCTGCATCTAGCAGTGGGAGGGATCTGCCACTGATGAGTCCTTGTGATGACGAAACGGTATCTATTATTGTTTTCGTTTTTCTTTCGCGTCAGGTTTATATTATTACAAAAATTCACGCGGAATTGTTTCATTTGAGATATATTCATATTAGAAGAAGTGAACCGATATAAAGATAACTGCGCTGGCATTTACCGGTGCTTTTGCTAATGATCCTATTTGTTGAAGCCGTAGTGCTGGTTTAGCACTCTATGAGGTTACTAGATGTGTTATAGTACCTCATACACATGATTCGTTTATTGCCGTCTGCTAGTCCTCTGCATCCAGCAGTGGGAAGGATCTGGTACTGATGAGTCATTGTGATGACGAAACGGTATCAACTACTGGTTTAGTTTTTCTTTTGCGTCGGGATTATATGATTACAATAATTTAAGTTGCTTATATAATTTCCTTAATATTACAAATACGACGTTTTACAAAATTTGATTCAAAAATTACGATTTTTCAAATTCAAAATAACTAATGTGATGCAAAACGAATGTTTGAAAATTATGATAAAAATATTTTTATAAAATTAAATATAAAATTTTAATTTTACAAATTTAGATTAAATTATCCATCTACTTTGGGTTTTTGATTTTAATCTTTAACAAACATGTGAATTATATTCATGTAAGATAAATAAAAGATACCGTAATAATATTCAATAATATAATATTAATATCATAATATTAAATGCTTTCAGTACTAATATTTTTATGCAAAAGCTCTAGCGGGTAAGGCATTCGAAATAAGTAAAATAACATATTTGTAATACTACGCAAAATATTATATTTAATAAATTATAAAAATGTATTAAAAAGAAAATTTCAGCAACCGACAGTTTTTTAGTAAAATAAATTTTCTTTTCTTATCGGTTTACTCGATTATTTTAATTTTTTTATATAAGAAAAAATCGATTATTTTAATATAAGAAAAAATCGTATCCAAAAGAGATCCCGAGTAAAGGTGTGTTTTTTTCGTTGGCTTCCTTATCTAAAAACTACAATTTAATAAAATGTAGTGTCCGAACTGTCAAATATATCAAAAATACAGGTATTTATATATTTTTGTTTGTATTTTAGTTTTATAGTATATTAATGGTTTCGAGCTAGATTAATGAATTGAAGAACATTTGATGCTGCACAGCAAACTTCACGTTAAAATGTTAATCGAAAAATGATTAAAACAACAAAGTTAACATGTTTCAAGGTTTACATAAAAACTGTTGAAGTATAAACGGCTATAAGAATTATTTATATATAACTGGTTATAAGAATTGGTTATATATAAAAACTTTTAAATATTTGCATTTATGATCAGTTTGGCAGCTACGAAAGAATCGACAAAACGGTAACTAGTACCGTTTTGTCATCGTCAAATGATCCATCAGATATATTAGATTAACTTGCAGATTTATTAGAAAGACTGCGCCTGTATTAGCCAGTGCTAATTGCTGATAATTATTTTAGTGAAGCGTGTCTAGTATGTTTTGACATACTTGTGCCGTATGCCGGTTCTCCTCTGCATCAGTACAGAGGACCGGCATCAGTGCCGGATACTGGGAGGTATCCGGCACTGATGAGTCAAACGATGACGAAACGGTACTAGTTATCGTTTTGTCGATTCTTTCGTGGCTGCTAAACTAATCATAAACTATTCCCCATGGAATCTTATCAACTCTCATTTACATTTATAATATCTTTTAAATATTACGATTATTTACCTAAATCTTGATCAAAATGTTAGATTTTGATATTGTCTATTTTGAAATGCTCACAGATAAAACTGTGTCTATTTTAATTTATGTGAATAAATTAAATTTTTGCCGGAAAAGTTTAGAACGGTTCATCACAAGGATGATTATTACAAGACGATCTTAAAGTCCATAGGCAATCAAAAAAGTGAATATGCAGTATATTATAGAAATTACAGATACAACTGGATCGATTTTAACTTATGTGACTTGTGCAAATCAAAATGTTCTGATAAATTAATTTTAAAATAATTTGCTTATATTATAAATAGGCAACAAAGGTATTTTATTGTATGCATATTTACAATATCGTAATAGTTATATTGAATAAAACAATTCCATTTGATCAGATATATAAAACCCGTTATTTCTTAATCTTTAATCGAAAAATAATTGTCAGACATTCAAAAAGATAATATAAAATACAACAATGAGATATAGCTGAGAATCAAAATCTACAATTGCAGATTAGCTCGGGTCTTGTTTACATAAACTCTTAGGTATTAATATTACTTCTTGAGATTTGAGCTATTGGATTTGTACATTTTGATATATTATCAGCATTTAATGCTTAAATATACACTTGTTTGAGAACTACGAAGATTGATGGAATAAAAATACTTACCGTTGATTGTGTTTATGCCAGAATCAATTTGTTGTACATCTTTGAAAGTTGTTAATTGGGGACAATTTTCTTTATCGTTGATTAAATCTGTAGTGCTCTCTATGAAATAACGCATTTGATTATTAAATTTGAGAGCACTACGATTTGCTAACTCATCAGATGATCTCGCCTTTATTGTTTTATTTGAATCACTACTTGATTGCGACGATCCATTGTAATGATAAGGAATATCATCTTCGCTTGATCCACTGCAATCCATCATTGAATTTTAATTCATTTTACTGAAATTCTATAATTTGATAATGAAATTAAATATATAACTTTTATAAGACCGAAATACAATATTTATTATCCCTAAAATAGCAGTGCACTTATTGATAAAATAATAAATCGTTTTAAATTAGTTAATTTTATAGAAGTTAATTTTATAGAAGACCACTATGTTTATCGTCAATATAGTGCATGCTGAGGTACGAAACAACGATGATACAGGGACGTCCACTGATGAGTCCGGCCACATGGAGTTGTCCGGACAGCATGCTTTCAGTCGTAATGCAACCTGATAGCTGAAGCTATTATGTAGCTAGCTAAAATACAAGTTAGTCGAAGAGGTCCGGAAATATCTTAACAAAATGAAATTAATTCGACTACCAGCAAGACGATTTCAATGCATCATTTCAATCTGATGGAGGACCACCATGTTTATCGTCAATATAGTGCATGCTGAGGGACGAAACAACGATGATACAGGGACGTTCCACTGATGAGTCCCGCCACATGAAGTTGTCTGGACAGCATGCTTTCGGTCGTAATGCGACCCAATAGCTGAAGCTATTATGTAGCCAGCTAAAATACAAGTTAGTCGAAGAGGTCCGGAAATATCTCAACAAAATGAAATTCAACCGACTATCAACAAGATGATGTCAATGCATCATTTCAATATGATCGATGACCACCATGTTTATCGTCAATATAGTGCATGCTGAGGGACGAAACAACGATGATACAGGGACATCCACTGATGAGTCTAGCCCTGTGGAGTTGTCCGGACAGCATGCTTTCTGTCGTAATGCGACCCAATAGCTGAAGCTATTATGTAGCCAGCTAAAATACAAGATAGTCAAAGAGGTCCGGAAATATCTCAACAAAATGAAATTCAAACGACTACCAGCAAGACGATTTCAATGCATCATTTCAATATGATGGAGGACCACCATGTTCATCGTCAATATAGTGCATGTTGATGGACGAAACAACGATGATACAGGGAGTCCACTAATGAGATCCGCCACATGGAGTTGTCCGGACAGCATGCTTTCTGTCGTAGTGCGTCCTGATAGCTGAAGCTATTATGTAGCCAGCTAAAATACAAGTTATTCAATGAGGTCCGGAAATATCTCAACAAAATGAAATTCATTCGACTACCAACAAGATAATTTCAATGCATCAGTTAATTTTATAGAAGTAATATTAAATTAAAGGAAATAATATATTTAAAAGTTATATATATAAATTTCTCAAACAATACCATTCCGCGTGAATTATGTTAACAATCATTTAAGCCAGACGCGAAAGCCTATTCGGGTCTGGCTTAAATGATTGTTAAGATATATATATAATTGATTATAACTAATTCAATCCATTCCGAGTTCGAATTCAATTTCTTTATAGTGAATTACTTCAGAGGGGAATTTAGCTACGACATAACTGTGATAAAGACTAAATAATTGAAAATAATATTAGATTTGTCTAAATCGTATTACTATCTCGCATATATTTTAATTGTTTATAATAAAATTTTAATAAAATTATATTAATCGATATTAAGCAATATTTTTATAGAATATAAAAAATCATTAATATTTTGATATGTTTTAAATGACCTTTTGGCTCCAGTAAATGATAACACCAACTCGTTGAATAACATGATATAGATAACATCACTTTAACATTAATCCGACAGAAATAGATAGTTATGAATTAACAAATTCACTCAAAACAATCAAATACTGATTCCTGGACAAAACAATAAATGATAACGACAAAAAGAGCAACTAACATGATTTGATAAACGAATACGTATCGAACAAGCGCATCAGGTAGGTAAAAAGGCGTAGCCCTTAACCAAAAAGAGCTCTGTTAGAATTGTATTCAAATGAAAATAGTAATCAAAACCAGCCGATAAGGGAGGAGGGCCAGTAATTTAAGAAAAAACAGACTACAAAGAAGAGGCACTACGGTAGCTAAATGATGTAGAATATGAAAAATAGAGAATGTCCAGATTAATCCAAGCATCGCAAGCCGTATATGAGACACTGGAAAAACAAGCAAGTACAGGATATCTGTCAATGCATTATATAGACAGATTGACAGTTAATCAACAATCAGCCGAACGGTTTTATCTATTACCGAAAACACAAAAATCTACATTCTTGTGTCATAGTAATAAATATTTTCTTACTAACAAAGCAACCGATAAATAACTAAAGATAGCTAAAAATAAGACAATCAGGAAAAACAAACAGGTCATAGAAAACGATCAATTTTAAAAAAAAAGTCTCACATATACTACGGCATCAGGTCCAGCGGGATCTGAGCCATCCAGCCAATCCAACACACCGCTCTTCGACTACACCACCCGAGGTCCTTCACCCATACCACGAAAAGTTCAATCGAGGCGAACTATGCTCGATAATTGCGAGATGAAGAGCTTGAGAAACCTTAGTATTTACTCAGGGGGACGTCCTCTTGAAAATACGACTAATCCCGATATAGCGCAAGTACCCCAGAGGCGCACTTGAGTTTTATCATTCAATGACATATGCTGAGCCCGTAGGGCCCCTTAGCTCTTTCCAGGATACATTTGAGCATATCCAGGTCAGTTTTCGCAGACCAATTCAGCGTAACAGTGAACCCCGGATATTTTTCTCGACTTGTGAAGGTAGGGAGTAATTGACTAGACAATATGGAAGATAGAGCTAAGAGGGCTAGTCTCTTTAATTTTTTATTTGTCGCAGGAGCGCCATGATAGACAGATACCTGCGATTTGGACGAATTGTGAATCAGATTGGATATGGTAGCTAGTATTTTAATCGTAAAAAGCGGGTGATGTCAGAGACTACATCTTTGCACCTGCGTCCAGAGAACAGGGCTGTGGTATCATCAGCGTATACTACAAGATGTTGACCTCGTTTAAATATTTTGTAGAGTATAATGGAGGCAGCAAGATACAAGATTGGAGAAAGTTGTGATTCTTGAGGCACACCCGTAATAGGGTAGAACTGACGTGCATCAAGGTCGTCTTCATAGTATAATCGATTTGTGTACATCAATATCTCACATTGTTAACAATTCTCGCAAGTAACACGAGGGACCTGAGAGAAGAGACAACGAAAGGAATAAAGATGCGATTAAATGCAGTAGAAAAGTCAAGGAAAACAGCAACAGGGAGTTGATGACTGTTATTCCGACAAAACTGATGCAATTCATAAATTGATGAATGGACCAAGCGCCCTTTGACAAACCTAAGAAAACTCGGTAGGATCAAGTTACGCCAACCGAAATAGTCGGTGACTCTACGCGCGAGCGCTTTTTCGTAGATAGATGAGGGAGTTTTGAATCGAAATGGACCGCAGGTCTTTAGGGTATGAGACCGGACTACGCTTGGGTAAAAAATTCTACGACAAATATTGATGCCGGCTACATCGGATGGTGATTATAAAAGCATTGTGACGGCCACTTCTCTTCTTTGATCGCCTGTCAAAAGCTGGCAAACCCGAGAAGATAGTGGACCCACGGATTTTGAGGTGCGGGATGTAGACCCTATGAGTTGAGAAAATCTGTAACAAATAAGTCCCTGCTCCTGAAATCACCCAAAGACGCGATTGGTTGGGGAGATTGAGTGGCTTCATATTTATGTATGAATAGTGATTCCTCTAAAACTTTGTCACGGTCTATGCTACGAATCCAAACCAAGGCTCTATCCTTCCAGCAGATGAACTACTGTTTCTTGAATATATGTCAGAAGGAAGACTGAGAAGGGTTAAGGCGAGCAATGCTTGCCCTATCACTGCTAAGCTGGAACCTATATATAGAACTCCAGTATTCATTCGAGAAGGCATGTCTGGCGGAAACAGAGAAATCTGGAAGATTAGTATTTTAGCTAGGATCTTGAGTTTTGTTGGAGTAAGATTGTATATGCGACCTTTATAGGTAGTCGAAACCAACGCGGTAACTTGCGATGAGAGGTAGGAATTAAATTCGGTCAAACTCTCATTAACAATTATGGGGAAGAGTTGGATGGCTGCCTGAAAGAAGGTTACTATGATGGGATCAAAGTGAAACCTGCTTTAAGCCACCTATCTTCCTCCATCCAACAGAGAATAAGGTCATTATATGTGGTCTGATGTTAGCGCGACTGCTCAGTACAGATAGGTTTCAACAACCACTTTTTATGAAGCAGTAAAATGTCGAAGAGAGAATTAGTTGTTAAGCAATGAAAGGTAAAGGAATCGGGTTTGTGAATAAGATAATCGTTCATGGTTCTGCGGTTTGCTGCATTAATCCAACGAACAGTATTGTAGTTGAATTCACCAAGTAACATGTCATAACCGCTGCCCAATATACGATCCAGGACGTTCCGGCTCTTATGAATTTATCCTGGCCGTATATAGATATTGGCCATGCTGATGCGTTTACCGTCTTTACAGAGTGATATAACTAACCAAGACAGGGCTGAACAATAATAGTTAAGTAAGAGGGATGATCTTAAGGAGCTCTTAACTAGGGTTAAATGACCTAGTAGTTTTCTACCAGGTAGAAAACTAAGGTCGGAAGCACATCTCGAATTCCACTGAAGAATATTCAGTTAAAAAGGCTCTTGAATACTTTGCATTTCTTAAGTTAGCTGAGTGGGATGCCTCCTCCTCGTCCGAACCAGGATAGAAAAGGTTTTCCTTCCCACTCTCAGTCCCTTTAGGAGAAGACACTTGTCCACCGTCACTATCATTATTTCCAACTCAGGCAATATTCTAGGAGTTATCCTTCCGAGCCAACTTCAAAGCCGCAAAGATTTGGGATGGCCCATTCCTCTTTTTCAAGTAGGGCGCTTTCTGGCAGATTTGATAGAAGGTTTGATGTTACATACAACTTGGGGTTTGTGGTTCGCAAATTTGGAATCCAAGGACACGACTAATTTTTCAATTTCTAGAATATGGGATTGATGCCTCGCTTCCATCAGACGAATAATGCCAGCCTCATGGAGTTCAACGGGTTACGGTGACTTAAAGGCTATGTCCTCTGCATGGTTCCCTGATTTACCAGAAAAACCAAGGTGTCCTCTTTTATAATATTTGAAGAAGGAGCATTTACGGGACCAAGATGGATGGACTCCCCATAATTTGAGCAGTGTGGGTGTAATTCACTCTTTTTTGCCAGAGTGGTCCTCGAATGAACCACAAACTTTGCAGGATCGGGGTCGATCACATTTCGAGGACCAATGCCCCCTACTACATTTGATTTCATCAAACATTCCAACACTCTGTATTTTCTTAATAAAATCAACAGCATAGAAAATAAAGACATGAAAGAAAGCACATTTGTTACAATGGATGCTTGTTCACTTTACACCAATATGGAGTTCGCCCCGACTGGACTCCTATATTTGAGTTGCCTGCTGTGATAACTGTGGATTACCACATTCCAGCATGTTAACGTAAATGTAAGGTATTCAAAGTTTACCAGAAGCAGCATATGGGTTTATCTGATAAGAAAATAGACTCCTATATCACCCGACTGCTGCCCTAATTCCTCATGTCGACGAGGATTACAAAGCTTTAGAACTCCAGATGAATGCCAAATTTGCGGATATGGAAACCATGATCAAACATTTAGTGAATGCGTTAACTATTCCTGCAACTACTCAATCAACACTCCCAACGAATAATTTTACAAAAATCTACAACGAATAATAATCACAACGAATAATAATTACAAAAAGCCGCTCCTCCATGAGCACTGTAACCCCGTGAAGGTAAACAAGCAGGTGAAGGCGTGGAGTATACAGCAGGGAGATGTTAATAATTCCCCATACGGACAAGAAGCAGTCAGCAGTCCCGCTAGTAGGGCGGAGGTCGAAAGTGTAACCTTCCTCCTTCTGGATCTGACTAGTGTATTCTTCTGTCCTTTATAAATACACCATTGCAATGAAATAGATTTCCAGAGCAGGCCATTGATCTGTGAAATGTAAGGAATTTATGCTGATCTCTTCTTTAATCCTTAACATGTGTCTGCAAACTAGTGTACGAATATCGTCACGAACCGGTTGCAACACGACCTAACCACTAACATCATCTTGAGCCGACGTTAGTACTCAGTGGATCATCAGGGCGCATCCACTGAGCACCAACGTTTCAACATGATGTAAAACTTGGATGATCTATAGAGAATCCAGCAAGTCATTGAAAAATTGCACGAAACATTCCTGCGAATTTTTAGAATCCTTACCGGAGTAAAGACTCTCTCTATATACCATCCAAGTTTTACATCATGTTAAAACGTTAGTGCTAAGTGCCTGCATCCTGATGATCCACTGAGTACTAACGTCGGCGCAGGATGATATTAGTAGTTAGGTCGTGTTGCAATTAGTTCGTGACGATATTCGTACACTAGTTTGCCGACACATGTTTAGAAATTATATTAAATTTATAATTATTAATATCCTCTGCTCAGGCATAATAAATTGTCCAAACGAGAAAAGTTCTTTTTATAAATTATACAGCGTTTCGGTCATACACCATGACCCTTTGCAAGATAGTACTTGTATAGGGTCACTTTGTTTTCGGTCATACGCATAGATTTTCTTTTCGGTCATATGCAGAGACCACTAATCTTGAAAAGAATCACCGTGTATAACCGAAACGTTGTAAAATTTATAAAAATAACTTTTCTCGTGTGGATAATTTATTATGCCAGAGCAGAGGATATTAATAATTATAAATTTACTATAATTTATATTCAAAAATTTTCTAAAAATACTTTTATTTTATTAAAATGAATTTCATTTTTAAAACCTTTAAATTGTCTCTTGCGAATAAAGTTTGTAAAACTTCGATTTATTATTTATTTTATAAAATTTCTTTATATTTCACAAAAGAAACATTCCCACGCATTGGTTAATAAAATATTGTAAACCAGTTTAAGAGTTTTAATTTTTTTATTTGAGGCAGTTCGACAATTAATACATAATTTTGTTAAATATCTTCTATATATATTGTACGACTGTCTCTATTCCTCGATTCAACTGCGATAAAGCTATAGAAATACTAATAACAATTTAAGTTTGCTTTATCCTAAGACTGGTTTATTTAACAATATTTTAATTCAAATATTTGGTTCTTGTTTAAGAAACTCATATTTTTAATATTCTAATTTTTCATAAAACATGAACATCAAAAAGATTGATAAGCGGATCTGTTAAGCTTATGCAGGAATGCGTTCTTTGTAATGATTGTATTAATAAAGCGTAAGTTAAGTCTTCAGGCAAAGCTTTCAGTTTTCTGCAAAGTTTCGTGGCCAAAAACTCGATTGTGTGTTTTTATTTCGGTCATGAGCTTTTGGCTATAACCGAAAGGATAAGATCTTGAAAACAGGCAATCGAAATAAGATTTCTTCTCAGTGTAACCGTTTTTAGCCTTAGATATACGCTTAGAAATTCGGTTATCCGGGATGGACTCAGAATAAAGTCGCTATTCTCCACATCGAAGAAAGTCAATTAAGGTGGCTAGAATACGTTCTTTGGATGTCTAATAATCGCCTTGCTCAGAAAAGTTTCCAGGTTGGACTCTCTGGAAATAGAACTCGATACCGGTGGAGAGGTCAAATCTCGAAACTGATCGAAGACCGCCTAGAGCAATCTGAAAGAGAACTCTGGTCTGTCGCACAGGATTGAAATGTCTGGAGTAGTTTGGTTCGTGCACTGCCTTCACGACCCGACACCCGGACCAGTGGTTGACAGAAAAATCTTGTATATTATTTGTTTTTTCTTGTCAAGAAATTGTTTTTGTTTATCCTAAGACTGGCTTATTTAAAAATATTTTAATTCAATTATTTCGTTCTTGTTTAAGAAACTGGTATTTTTAATATTCTAATTTGTCATAAAGAATTCTAATTTTTCTATTCAGAGAATTGTTAACATATCTAAATTAAATATAAATTGTCTTTGAATTTGAGAACGTAAAATCCCTTCTTGAGATTTGCAAATTCTATATTAAATAGATGTGATATTGATAATGCAATTATATTGAAACGTATATATGCGTTATTTTACTGATTCGTTAATTCGTTATAAATTGTATATTATTTAAAGTATTTTACTAATTTTAACACTTTGATGTTATCTGATGTTTTATGTAATTTATAAAAATAGTTTATATATTAATTGATTATATATAACTAATAGTGATATAATAATTATATTAATTTGGTTTATACATTACGTTTTTAATTGAGTACATTAAAAAATATTTATTAAAAAATATAAAATGTTTGGAATATAATAATTGTTATATAATTAACTAATTTAGTTTCAAAATTATCAAATTCCGTGTCATATTAACTAATCCGGTGCCAAAATAAATTTTATATAGCTGCTTTAATTAGAGTTATTATTAAGATGGGCAAGATTTCAACACTTGTGTTCTTATTGCAATTTAAGAAGGTGATTATCCAAGAAGGTGATTCAACAGATTTTGTCTTTTAATTAAACGATTGTTTGATAAACTAAGTTATTAAATAAAACATCAGTAAATTCACAGCAATAACAATATCAACATTGCGTTCTTATTATTAATATTTTGACTTATAAATTAATATAATCGTTCATTAAGTTATTGCATATCTGTTATGCACATGTTTTTTATTTCGTATTATACCGCGTTAGTAGCATTTGAAATGCGTTGGTGGTGTAACGGTAAGCATGTTTGCCTTCCAAGCAGACGATCCGGGTTCGACTCCCGGCCAACGCATAAAGTCGAAAGATACTTAAATTGTAAAAATGTTGCAATTTTATTTATAAATTCCCTTTGTTTAATAAGTAAGATTGAAGTGGTGTGAAGTAATTTAATATTTTATTAATGTACAAGAACTAAGAAAGGGAATGAGTGAAAAGGTTTTATTCCGAACAAAATCAATATATTTCGATAGCTGCTGATATTATCTTTAGGAATTACAAGTGTTTTAAAGAATAGCAACAGATTTGACATTTATACATAAAAAAGTAAATACAAAATTTGATAAAAATAAAACATCAAAGAAAGCAAACATATAATCAAAAAGAAATCAAGTATCATTCCAATAAAAAATGTGGGTATATTTAAATTGCTCCGACAAAAAGAAAAAACAACCCAAGTTCAATAAAGACAAACCAAATTGAATTGGCATTTTTTAAATAAAGTCAAACAATATGTAAGGATAAAATAAAAAAATCAAAAATATTAAAAAAACAAAAACTAATTTTTGCCTTTTAATTAAAGAAATGCTATTAGAACGAAGAAATAAATTATAAATACTAAAAATTTGACTTAAATAAAACTATTTTAATTCAATATATTTTAAATTATAATGTAAATAATTATATAAAATTATCATAAATGTAAATTAATGTAAAATTATGAATGTCAATTAATGTAAAATTATGTAAATATGATTAAAAATATTTTAATTTACGTAACATTATATTATAAATAAAAACATCAGTAGCGTTATTCGATGTTATTATTATATATAAACTTCTTAAAGAATTTATTTTTTCATTTATATAACAAATTCCTAAATATGTTTACTGCTTAGGGTGTCCAATAATTTTTCTTTTAGCATTACTTTTGTGGTAAGATTTATTTATAACTGATAAGGAAAATCACATCTCATTAAACTAAAATAATATAATTCATATTTCTCAAAGATAAGTTGTTAAAACAATACTTTCAACTCTATAAAAGAGAGACGTTGCCGATGCAATCAAACATTTTATATGAATATATGTGTTCCGACAGGTAATCTCACGCCATTTTTTTAAATCATTAGTTTGGTAACTTGCATCAAAACCTTTTACAACTAAAACATCTAAGAATGTTAAAACAGTATTAGTTTTTAAATCAATGCTCTATTGTATAGAATAATCTTTAGAATTTAAATCATTTAGCAAATATTGATTATTAATCTGATATACCTGTGCAGTCATATTTACTGTTAAAATTTTAATGACTATTTTATTCTACACTTTACTTTAATCCTATCTAAAATCCAACAGCAGTATGCAACATTTCACTATTGGTGGACCTAATCAACTACTGATCCAATACCTACGTTTCACGTTTCGGTCCTTTTAATGTTAGCTGACGATCACTGACTATTCTGTTTTAGTGGCATCTAGATTTAATAAAATACTTCGTCTTACATCTTGCAAATTTAATTGTAATCAGTTCTTATTTGTATACTAGACTAGTGGCATTTAGATTTAATGAAAGACTTTCGTCTGACATTTTGCAAATTTAATTGTAATCATTTCGTATTTCAAATTAAATCAGAGCTGGTAGGAGAAGGTGCAACCGTTAATTTGAAATACCTATTTTCTGAATAATTACTATCATCAAATTAGTCATCTATAGTTTGTTTCTTAATTTTTAGTTGATTTAAAAATAGTCATCAAAATTTCACCGGTCATTATACATTTGCTGACAATAAACACATAATCTATCTCCCGAAACAAATCAATTCCAAAACAAAAATCACAATACATTAAAATTACATCTTTGTGCACATGATATTAACAACACATTGTTCCAGTCTTCTTATAAAAGGATTAAATTTATCGGATTTCTAATTCCTAAAATATCACTGACAATTGAATATTAATAAAGATTAACATCTGCAGTGAAGATTTGATGGCTGACGACCAGTTGACTCGTCTGCTTTATTGACAATTAGATTTAATGAACGAGTTTTATATATTTTGCAAATTTATTGAAATCTTTTCTGATTACAATTAAATTCCTATCGACGCTGATTTAATTTGAAATCAGAATTGATTTCGATTAAATTTGCAAAATGTATGATGAAAGTCTTTCATTCGATCTAATTGTCAATAAAAGAAGACGAGTCAAGTGATCGTAAGCCAACAATAAAATGACCGAATCGTGAAATGTAGGTATTGGATCAGTAGATGATGAGGTCCACCAATCCTGAAATGTAGCATAGTGCTGTTGGTATATAGATAAGATTAAATTAGCGTGAAGTGTCATCATAAATTTCAATTGTATGATGCCTTCAATGCATATGAAGGCATCACTGAATTATGCTATTCATTTTCTATTATAATTCGATATTCATATTGTGGATATCAAATTTTATTAATTTTGAACTTACCCTGGTATCTCTTCGGTAGACATTTTCAGCAAAGAAATTCGATAATATTGTAGTTCCTAATCTTTAATTTCTAACTTTAATTTTCATGATCGTTATATATAAATGCGTTTTTTCAAAATCCTTGTCATTTATTGTTTATTCATTTATTTTAATTTTAAAAATTTCACAATTTTCACAGTTTTTCACAAAATTGTGAAACATTTTATTGTAATCCTGATGATGATAGCGGGAGCTATCGAAATATAGAATTTTTTATCAAATAAAGGATAATTTCTGCTTCTTTGTTCCTGTAATAACTTTATATTAGAAACATTTTAAATAGTTGATAATGATCCATGATTAACATTTGCAGTGAAGATTTTAATGTCGTTAGGATGTCTAATACTAATTAAACTAGAGAAGTGTGGATAATCTTAATGCAAAATGATTATTAAAAACATTATTGTTAAGATAATAAAAAATAAAATATAATGAAACAATGGAAAGATAACCATGATGAATATAGAAAGCAAGGATTAGAAATGTTATTATTTTCTATAAAATAAGATTTTTCGTGAATTTTTTCGTTATTTTTTCTTCTCTTTATAAAGATAGAAGAAAAATAGGCAAAATATAAGATAGTGAGAAATGGAAGTTACAAACTTTTCACTGTTGTGTAATGCGACGATAAATATTCAAACTTATTCATTACAACTGATTTATATATCACAATCATGATATACCACAAAACTATCGTTTACGCTAATACAACGAATGATCTGTAAACCAAAGAAAATTGACATTAAAAATACTCATTTACCTCGTTTGATGAAGTGTATCTTGTATCATTCTGCTCATGCAAAATGAAGAAGCAAAATCAAATTCTTCAAGTATGAATTCTAAGAGTAGATTCACCTCCTATTTCAAGAAACCATCCTGCCTTCTTTCAAAACAGTGCCTTCTATTACAATTGTTCAGCAGAAATTAAACCTCTGGAGATTGGCCAATAGAGTCACGACGGGAAATGAAGATAACGCTCATTGGCAAGTGGCTCTAACTTGTCCGGCTTGGTGTGGAAAGGACAACTTTCTTACCAACGGTTCGGACTAGGAAGAGGCATCCCACTCCAGCTAACTTAATACAATGCAAAGTATTCAAGAGCCTTTTTTATTGAATATTCTTCAATGGAAATCGGAAGGTGCTTCCGCCCTTAGCCTTATATCTAGTAGATATGCAGACGTTTTTGTACTTCAGAAGACGCGGTCTATACGGCACCACCCAGGACATTACTCGATTTATCTCTAAGCACATATACACCCACTATACTCCGTACTTAACTCCACCTCACTCCTCTTATCTCAAGGTCATTTAACCCTAGTAAAGAGCTCCTTAAGATCATCCCTCTTACTTAACTATTATTGTCCAGCCCTGTCTTGTTTAGCTATATCACTCTGTAAAGACGGTAAACGCATTATCATAAACAATATCTATATGCTGCCGGAATAAATTCATAAGAGCCGTAACGTCCCAGATCGTACATTGGGTAGCGGTTATGACATATTACTTGGTGACTTCAAATACAGTACTGATCGTTGGATGAATGCAGCAAACCGCAGAACCAGGAACGATTATCTTATTCACAAACCCCAGTCCCTCACCTTTCATTGCTCAACAACTAATTATCTCTTCGACATATTACTGCTTCATAAGAAGTGGTTGTTGAAACCCATCTGTACTGAGCAGTTGCGCCAACATCAGACCACCTCTCATGACCTTATTCTCCGTTGGATAGAAGAAGATAGGTGGCTTAAAACAGGTTTCACTTTGATCCCATCAGAGTAACCTTCTTTCAGGCAGCTATCCAACTCTTTCCCATAATTGTTAATGAGAGTTTGACCGAATTTGATTCCTACCTCTCATCGCAAGCTACCGCGTTGGTTTCGACTACCTATAAAGGTCGCATATACAATCTTACTCCAACAAAACTCAAGATCCTAGCTAAAATGATACATCTTCCCAATTCCTCTGTTTCCGCCAAACATGTCCTCTCGAATGAATACTGCAGCTCTATATATAAGTTCCAGCTTAGCAGGGATAGGGCGATCATTGCTCGCCTTAACCCTTCTCAGTCTTCCTTCTGAAAGATATTTAATAAACAGAAGTTCGTCTGCTGGAAGGATAATCCTTGGTCTGGATTGGTAGCATAGACCTTGACAAAGTTTTAGAGGAGCCACTATCCATACATATCAATGGAGCCACTCAATCTCCCCAACCAATCACGTCTTGGGGTGAGTTCAGAAGCAGGGACTTATTTGTTACAGATATTTTCAACTCTTGGGGTCCACTTACAGGCACCTTCAAATCCGTGCCTCCACTATCTTCTCGGGTTTGCCAGCTTTTGACAGCCGATCGAAGAATAGAAGTGGCCGTCACAATGCTTTTAGCCTAACCATCCGATGTAGCCGGCATCAATATTTGTCGTAGACTTTTTTTAACCAAGCGTAGTCGGGTCTCATGCGCTGAATACCTGAGGCCCATTTTGATATAAAACTCCTTCATCTCTATCTACCAAATAGCGCTTGCGCATAGAATCCGCGACCATTTAGGTAGCCGTAACTTGATCCTACCAAGTTTTCATGGATTTGTCAAAAGGCGCTTGGTCCATTCATCAATAGGTGAAGTACATCAGTTTTGTCAGGATAACAGTCATCAACTCGCTGTTGCTCTTTTCCTTGACTTTTCTACTGTATTTGATCGCATCTTTATTCCCTTCGTTGTCTCCTCTCTCAGGTCCCTCGAGTTACTTGCGGGAATTGTTAACATGGTCGAGATATTGCTGTGCACCAATCGATTATACTATGAAGACGACCTTGATGCACGTCAGTTCTACCCTATTACGTGTGTGCCTCAAAGATCCCCAATTTCTCCAATGCCTCCATAATACGTTACAAAAAAATTTAACGGAATCAACAGCTAGTGTTATACGCTGTTGATATCACATCCCTGTTCTCTGGACGCGGGTGCAAAGATGTAGTCTCTGACGTCTGCAGTTTCTTTTTAAGATTAAAAGACCAGCTATCCATATCCAATATTGTTCTCAATTCCTCTAAATCGAAAGTGCTCGTCTTTCATGGCCCTCCTGCCACAAAAAAGCTTTAGAGATTAGCACTCTTTGCACTCTCCTTCATTTTGCAGCCTCAACCACACTCTACTTACAAGTCGAGTAAAATACACGGGGTTCATCATTACGGTGATCTGGTCAGCGAAAGCTGACCTGATAGACTCAAAAGTATCCTAAAGGAAGTTAGGTTGGCCCTGGAACGGGCTCAGCATCTGTCATTGAATGGGGAAACCCAAGTGCGTCTCTTGAGTACTCGGGCTATCTCGGGATTAGTCCTTTTTTTTAAGAGGACGCCCCTGAGAACAAAGACTAAGTTTTATCAAGCTCCTCATTTCGCGAGTACCGAGCATAGTTCTTCTCGATTGGATTCTTCAGGGAGTATGAGACATCGGGTGGTTTAGTCAGAGAGCGGCGTGTTGGATTGGCAGGACGGTTCAGTTTCCTGTTGACCCGAGTCCGTTACACAATGAAGACTCCATTATGAACGGATTGATTTTGTTTTCTGTTTCCTTTTTCTGTATGATTTTATTTATAAAACGTTTTGGTAGCTAAAACTTTTAGAAGCTAAATTTTATTAAAAAATTTCAACATTTAACAAATTTAAATTATCGTTATCTTTGGTTTACAAGTCAGATCTGTTTGCTTACACTTGCCAATCCAAAACTTTAAAACTTAGATATTGTTGAATTTCTTAATTTTTTTAAATTACTTTGTAATATGACGATAATAATGAATTGAATTTCTTTTATCATAAAAGCTCTAAATTCGACAAAATGAAATCTTAGAGAATCAAATCAGCTAACTGAGCCTACGTATTTAATATAATTATAAAATAAACAAAACATAATAATGCTAAATCAAAAAGTAATAATTAAATAATTAAATAATTAAATCAGTTAACTGAGTCTATGTATTTAATATAATTATAAAATAAACAAAACATAATAATGCTAAATCAAAATTTAATAATTAAATAATAAAATTAATAATTGTTTTTAGATTTTCTATAATTTAAATCAAGTTAAAATAAAAAATTTAAATTTAAAAAGTCATTTTCATGAATTGACTAATAAATAACAGACGTTGTATCAGAATAAGAATTAGACGTCATCAGGAGGAACTGCTATGCTATCAGGTTTCGGTACCTAACTCCTCTACCCAATAGAATTCCCGGTAATCAAAATACATATAAAGATTGTAGCTTTACAAAAATTATATCAAAATTTAAAAATTAAATAATAAAATAAATAATTGTTTTAAGACCTTTTATAATTTAAATAAAATTAAAATAAAAAATTGAAATTTAAAATAAACCTTATTTTTATGAATTGACTAATAAATAACAGACGTTGTATCAGAATAAGAATTATAGGTCATCAGGAGGAACTGCTATGCTATCAGGTTTCGGCCCCTAACTCCTCTACCCAACATAGCAGCGGGGCCAAATACATGCTAATGATGTATTTCCTCTGATAAAACTAATTACAACGAATATAAGCTTTTTAACGGAGAAATGTGAAAAAATAACTTTGACATTTTAAGTTAGTATTAACGAAAGTCTCAATTTCAACTATCATGATCTAGCACAAAACTATCGTATGCGCTCATACAACGAATGCTCTGTAAACCACGAAAATAGTAATTGTAAATACTCATTTACCTCGTTTGGTGAAGTGTACTTCGTAAATCATTTTTTACTGATTTTATTGCTCTTATGCTAACTCCTCTACCCGACATAGTAGGTTTTAAAAGTTAAATTTTATTAATAAATTGCAACATTTAGCAGGAGTAATTTTTATTCTAAAAATAAAAGTGAATTTTATTATTAAGAATGAATTAGTTGGTAATAAATTAAAAATAATAGAATCTTTTATAAGAAAACAAAATCTTGCGAAATATCAAAATGATTTTTCTTGTCGTTTAACTATACCTGATAGTTCCTGATACTTGATCCTTCGGGTGTATACCACACGTTTGATGAAGTGTACTTCGTAAATCATTTGTTAAGGATTTTTATTGCTCTTATGCTAATCTGTGATTATTTTTATCTATTTAAGATAAGACAATACTTTTAACACAATCTTATCTTTAAAGATAATGAACAACCAAAGATTATCGCTTTAGAATGAATTAAAAGTTTTTTTTAAACCGAAAAATGTGAAAAATAACTTTGACATTTTAAGTTAGTATTAACGAAAGTCATAATTTCAACGATCATGATCTAGCACAAAACTATCGTTTACGCTAATACAACGAATGCTCTGTAAACCACGAAAATAGTCATTAAAAATACTAATTTACCTCGTTTAGTGAAGTTCATTTCGTAAATCATTTTTACTGATTTTATTGCTCTTTTTCTAATCGGTGATTATTTTTATCTATTTAAGATAAGACAATACTTTAAGCACAATCTTATCTATAAACACAATAAAATGAAAAAAAACAAAGATTATTGCTTAGATTCTTATCTTATCTTTAAAGATAATAAACCAATAAACCAATTATTGTTTTACAACGAATTATAAGCTTTTTAAACCGAGAAATTTGAAAAATAACTTTAACTTTTCGATTTCCCCTAACGAAGAAATTGACTTATTCTATAAACAATTGAAATAAATTGTTTGGATTCCATTATTCTATTAAAATTTTTCAATAACCTGAGAAGTTATTTATTAATGCCCTCTGCAGGCTCTCGGATTGGGGCTGATAGCAAAAGTTACAGGAATTAATTAATAAATTATAATTACAGGAATTTAGTAATTTCAATTACAGGAATTGAAATCAAAATATTTTAATCACTACTGGGGGTGAGATTTTACTTGTAGGAACGTTGACTTTGACTTAAAGCGTATTTCGCTGTAAGTGAAATACGCTTTAATCAACATTTACACGCAGCCTGTATATCAGGCTGCGTGTAAATGTTGATTGATTAATGTTAAATCTGTTGGCCATTGTAGATTACAAAATTTGCATCAACAACATATTGAACGTTCATGACGTGGAATGTTGATAGTGCGCAGCTTGTCGTGATAGCCGTGAAAGTAGGAGCGAACGATGATAGGTCTTTTGGTGGCTTGAAGATGTTGCCAAAGAGGTTGTAGTGGAGTTCTGCTGTGGATATTTTAGGGTCGACGGCATTGATCTTTTCTATGAACTCCTGGAAGTGCTGTTGGAAGGCAGGTGATTTTGATAAGCAAATACGTTGTTGGTAATCTATTGATAAAGGTCGGATCGACGTTAGAACAGAAATTGGAGTAGAGTGAATTTTTGGTGACAAGTCGAGTACATTTTTGACGAAGCGCAATTTAAAGGAGTCAAGTTGTTTGAAATTGTAAATCGAAAAGTCAGACCAGATGACGGGAAGCGCATAAGTAATCATAGGTTCTAGCATCACTTTAAAGAAATGGAGTGCATCTTGTAAGGATAAACTAGGCAGTTTCCTAAAAGCGAAAGTTGATGAGATTATCTTACAAGCTTTTTTTCCAGGTACAAACGAAATGACCAAACAGAGGTTAGATGAACGCCAAAATATTTACAGGAGTTTACGAATTCTATGGGCTGATTGTTTAATGATAACTTGTAAGTTCGGGCTAGGCGACCACCACGACGAAATTTTATGGCTTTTGTTTTTAATTTGTTGACAGTGAGTCAAACAGTATACATGAAGTGGGTTAAGTAGGGTCTGCAAAATTGTAGTGGAATTTTATATTATCAGAAGATCATCGGCGAAAAGAAGGATTTTGGACTTTGTAGACGTCTTTTTTAAAAATAAGAGCAGGTCTCCGATAGTGGGTCGCCTTGCAATACTCTACGTTGAATAATGAGTGCAGATATAGATATGCTGTCGAATATGCGTATATCATTGGGTCACAGAAGCCGAGGTATTGTGTCGAGAAATGTTCCATATATGTTGTACTGAACTTTGAGTTTTTCTAGAAGCAAATGGTGATTGACGTTGTCAAAGGCTTTGGTAAAATCGACGAATACGGCGTAAGTGCGGCGATGGGTTGAAATCATGGCGAATATTGTGTCACGAGCTTCGGATAGTGCTGACAAAGCCGAGCGACCACGGCGAAATCCATGTTGTTCTGGTGGTAGTAGGTTGTCTGAAAAGTTGCAAATACGACGTGTTATCATGGATGCAAAGAATTTATAAGCATGATTGAGAATAGCGATACCACGGTAGGCGTTTGGGTCGGATGAATCACCTACGTTTTTATAAAATAACTTGATGATATTGATTGATTCTACGACGGTGGAAAGCGCATCCGAATAATATTTTGTTACAAAGTTTAGTCCAATATTGACCTAACATTTCAAATGTAGCCTTGATATGTTCGATTGCGAGATGGTCTGTACCAGTAGCTTTATGATTCTTTATATTATGCAGACAGCTTTCAAGTTCCGTGGTAGTGAATGGTTGGTTTAGCACGTTTGCTTACGCGTCGGAAAGGACATATTGTGGAACGATATGTTAAATGTAAGAAAATCGATGAACCGTATAACAATTCAAAGTGAGATTCCCACACGTCAATAATATTTTTTCAATAATAGAAATAATAAATTCTTGTTCGTTTTTGTTTTGATATAAAAATATTTGATATAAATATTTACACAAAAGTTAAATATAATTAAACAAGGAATTTAGTTTCTCATTACAGGTTTTACATTTTTATGTAAATATGTTGTGTTACAACAACTTTTTTCAAATTTTAATAATTTTAAATATTGACTAATTTTTAAATAAATTATTAAATTATTTTAAATTTAATTATTTGTAATTATATATTGCAAGTTACAATTAATGCCGATTACATGTTTTACGTCTATTATCTATATCTAAAAATGTTATTTAAGGAATCTTCATTTAATCTTCAGCTGTCTATATTTTACTCAGAATGTAAATTTATACCCAAGATAAAGTGTTATTATTTTATCTTGAGTCTATTCCGGTTTATTTTTTAGTGTTGACTTTAGTTTTTGATAAAGAAAAATCTAATGTTGAGGAATAGAAATTTGAAGTATTCGATAAAATGCTGTGTACGAAATAGTAATTACTTCTTAATTAATATATAACTTTATAATTAATTTCATTTTCCGACAATCTGCCATTTTGAATGAAGTAATATTTAACTATTATTTATATTATTTTATTTTATTATTTATATTTTATATTTTTAATTTAAAATTTTTGAGCAGGATCAATAAAACATATTTTCATATTTCCCTAGCTGCTGTTAACATCATCAGAAACAAAACAGAATTATAAAATCTTATACCAATTGTAATCTTCAATACTGAGTCATTTTCATCCTTCAAAAAATCAATAACCGATTGATCGCTGAGGCACTAGAGTATACAGCGGCATTACATCGCCGAACCGAGGCAATTCCCGTTCAGGCATTGTATCGGTTGACAATATTTATATTTTTAATTCTCGTCATTCTCGTTTATGTTTTAGTCATTGTTTATATTTTTAATTTAAAATTTTTGAGCAGGATCAATAAAACATATTTTCATATTTCCCTAGCTGCTGTTAACATCATCAGAAACAAAACAGAATTATAAAATCTTATACCAATTGTAATCTTCAATACTGAGTCATTTTCATCCTTAAAAAAATCAATAACCGATTGATCGCTTAGGCACTCGAGTATACAAGCGGCATTACATCGCCGAACCGAGGCAATTCCCGTTCAGGCATTGTATCGGTTGACAATATTTATATTTTTAATTCTCGTCATTCTCGTTTATGTTTTAGTCATTGTTTATATTTTTAATTTAAAATTTTTGAGCAGGATCAATAAAAGATATTTTCATATTTTCCTAGCTGCTGTTAGCATCATCAGAAACAAAACAGAACTTTTTTATACTTTGCAAAACTCAAATTATGATTAATTACGTTCGATTATATATATTAAAATTTAAAACAATCAACTAAATAAATAATTAAAATTAAGATTTCAAATCAACAATTAAACAATCACTAAATAAACTTGAGTAGATTTTTATTTTTGTTAAAATATGATTATTATAAATTGAATTTAACATTATACATATAAGTAACGCATATTTTGAACATTTATCGCGTCAGGATTTTGCCTATCAACCATTGCAATATTCGTGATATCAATTTTATATGAAGGTTTAAAGCTATTAAGAGAGTATTTACTTCAAAGAGAAATAGTACAGGAATGCGCTCATATGAGAGTAAATAGCAGGTAGAAGATTTTATTTTTGTCTAAGTGAATAACACTTTTTTTCTGTTTCAACAGAGAATCACTGGCCGTAGTTTTAAATAGCAATTACACTCATATGAATGGTAACGCAGAAGAAACGTCACCGTCAATATCACCACCATCACCATTACAAACACGCTCACGAGGAAGGTAATCGATTAACATTATTTTTACTGTGATTGTTCGAAATTCATAAAAATTAATATTATATTTTCAGTTTTCTAAATTCTGCTCAATTTTCTTAATGGAAAATTAATAAATTTAATTTATTTTAATAGAAAAATATGTTTAAATGGCTATAAATTCGGACATTTTGTTAGACTAATAAAAATCTAACAAAAATAAGATATTTCTGTGCGAGCTCGTCACTTATGCGTAACACTTAGTTACCTATGCATTTGCTTTGTAACCTCAGAACTATTAAGAGTACACATGACGCCTAGCAGCATTGCTTTAATGATCTAACTTAGTTTTGCCAAATTGTTTCCATGTAAAAATAGATCATTATGTCGCTGACCTGAATCGCGATACTGACTGCAGCGTCAGATTGTTCTGCAATCAGACGGTACTAAATGGGTTTAATACAAATTTAAATTTAATTAATTAATTTAATTGATTAAAATTGATTAATGATTTTAAAATTAATTTTTAATGATAATAAATTTTTAATAATAAATAATTTCTAATTCATTTGTTCAATATTTTAATAAATATTGAAATAACATAATTAGTATACTGTAAGATATTCATGAGTGCCGATACTTCGGTATTAATGTCCCAAAGCTTTAGAATTATTTTAAAGCTTACTTTTAATAAATCATCTTTAATATAATTATTCGAATTAGCTTAAAGCTAATAATTTTTCTAATTAATTAAAATATTTAAGCTAGCTATCTTAATTCTTCTCAAGTTATTACAAACTTGAAAAGGGTCACAGTGTTTTGATCGAAACGTTGTATAAAAATAAACCATTTATATCTCTCTTTGATATATACTATAACAATAAATGCATGTAAAACTGGCACGCGAATATTAATTTTTATTTAAATAGTTGATACTGATCCATTATTAATAAATAATTATTGGAGCCGGATCAAAGGAAAGCGTAATTATTTTTGATATTCCGCTAACTACTGTTAGCATTTTCAGAAAATTACATCTTAAGAAATTTATCAATTTTCTTAATAGAAAATTAAAAAATTAAATTTATGTAATAAATATTTATTTAATAAATATTAAACAAATGAATATGATAATAATATGATGGATAATAATAGAATGTTCATGCAGTGCGATGTTAATTGTGATATTATTAATTTAAATTTCGTTCAATATTTAAATATTTTATATTAAAGTTTCTATTTTTTTATATTTATTATGTTATATCTTTCTGTACTTGTACAAAAGTACATTATTATTTTATATTCTTAATTGTATATTTATATTTTCTGAATATTTATATCGTTAGGTAGAAAACATAATATAGACAATAAAATCTTAAAGTTTATTTTTTAAAATAAACTTAAAGTAATTAAATTAGTAATTAAAGTAATTAAAACCAGGGTTTATATGTGGTGCTTTTAAATGTACATTAAAAAAACTTTCTGTCTATATGAATAAAATACTTAAAACAATTAAAGCACACTTCAAAAAATATTGCAAGGTAATCGAAATTAATACTGGTATAAAACACTATTTCAGTATTAATTCTACAAAAGAATTTTTAGAACAGACAAAAGGAATAAATTTTCAAAATATAAATACATACGATTTTAGTACGCTTTATACAAATCTAGATTTAGTAGATATTAAAGAAGCGTTAGTAAAATTAATTAATCTTATATTCGGAAAAAGATATACATATATATGTTATAATAATTATAACGTCCTATCTAACAAAAATTAAACCAATCAAATAAATATAAATATATGGATAAAATTGAATTAATAGAATCCTTAAATATTTTGATAAATCAAAATTATTTAAAAGTAGGGACATCTATATTTAGACAAGTAAAAAATGTTCCAATGTGAGGTAATAGTAGCCCAATTATAGCTGACTTGTTTTTAAGCTTTATAGAATATGAATTTGTTCATAACTGTGTAAAAACTAAATCTAAACTACATAAATATGTGAAATATATGTTTCTATATATTGATGATATATGTGTATTTAACTCAAACAATTTTTAGTCAATTAGTGAGCACATTTATCCAGAAAGCCTTATTCTTAACAAAACCAATATTAATGATAAAGAAGGTGTATATCTAGATATGAACATTAAATTAACATTAACTAAAACTACTATTAATTTATATCGTAAAGATGACATATTTAAATTTACAAGAAACATATTTTTGCATGAGCATTCATGCATACCATATAATATAAAATATAATACATTAAATAATGAAATTTTAAGAATTGCAACAATATGTAATGATATTGGCTGTCTTCAAAATCATTTGAATAATTTAATAAATACATATTTTAAACTAGGTTGCTATAAAAATAACATCAAGCAGAAAATAGTAAAATATATAAATCAACACAATAATATAAAGAATAAATTTAAACTCTTAAGTGGCAATTTTTTATGGATGGATAATAAATAATATACTGTTTAGCATATAATTCTAATAATCAAATTTTATCAGAAGAAATACGCGATTAGCACGTGTTTGGCCTTGCTGCTATCAAGGAATAGCGACTGAAACCTGATAGCATAGCAGTTCTTCATGATGACCTCTAATCCTTATTCTGATACAACGTCTGTTATTTATTAGTCAATTCATAAAAATTAAATTTCAATTTTTTTATTTTAACTTGATATAAGTTGTATAAAATCTTATAACAATTATTTATAATTATTTATTATCTAATTATTAAATTTTGATTTATTGATTTAGCATTATTATTTATGCACCTCTTGCTTAAGAAGTTCGCGCATTCTTCGACCATGCGCGGAATCCAGATTCACTGGCATTCGACGCGCACAATTGAATGCAGATGATGAATCATAACAACTGACGTTTAAACGGTTCGAAACTGAAAATTTATGTTTATTGATATTAATAAAATCTCTTTCTTTAAAAAAATATTCATTTATTTTAAATGTTTGGTAAATGGCAATCAAAATATATGAATACTCGCTAATCAGATAACTATGTTTACGTATTTTATGCTAAATATAATTTAGAAATAAAGATAACTAATTATCAATAATAAATAATTATAAAGATTTTATACAATTTATATTTATCTAACGATAAAATTTATTAAAATATAAAAATCAATTGTTATGAATTGACTAATAAATAACAAAAAATGTTTTCGAAAAAGTAAAGAATTAAAATTACCGATTTTTAAAATGTTCAATTTTATATTAAAGATGAAATTAGACAAGAACTTATTATGGTTTCTGCCGTTTTTACAAGTCATGACTAAACAGTATCTATCAGAAAGCTTGATTTTCGAACGAGCTCAAAATGTCTTATGCAGGTTTTTAACCAAAAATTATTTAAATATGCAGTATTTACAATTCAAATATCTTAAATTTACTTTTAATATTAAGTTTGTTGATTTGAAAATTAAATAATATAATATAAAAATATTTAATCTTTTAATAAAATATATTACTAGTGATATTTTTTCTTCTTTCTATAATGAACAATCTACTTTATTTATGAGTTCAAGTTGACTTATTGTCAGTTGAGTGTAAAAAATATCAGTTATTGTAAAATTACAGAATTATCGACATCAATGGTTTTATCAGACCCTGTTAGTATTAAATCTTTAACAATATTAAATAGATGCCAAAAAAAGTGTCATTTCGCTAAATTGCTAGATTAAAATTACAAATATTATAATATTACAAATATTATAAAAAATTGTGAAATGACTTCAAATGTTATCCGAATGGTTAAAAAGCGAGAAGACATTTCATATTCGAATGTAATATTTCGGTGACGCACATGCTTATCATATCCAAGGAAAACAATTTTCGTACGGATTTTTTTCACCAATTGGTGAAAAAAATCCAAATTCACCAAAAAATATTGGGATTTTTTTCACCAAAAATTAGAGGGGGGACAGGAGTAAAGGGGGAAAGGGGGAAGGGAGGAAGGTTTTAAAAATAAGAAACCAGAAAGGAAATAAAAATTTGATTTCTGAAGATTTTATTTACAATTTTTATAAAAAAAATCGGATGGAATCGAATATTGGAGATGCGTTAATATGAAATGTCGAATCCTTGGTCATATAAGCATAGAGAATACGTTTATTACGAAAAAGACCATAACCATAATAATGAAAAGTCAAAAATCATCAAAAAACAACTTTTAAGAACAGTAGTAACAGAATCTACAGAATCTGGACGCCCTACTTTGGAAATTATAACAAACAATACTTTCGCCAAATTTTAACCAAAAATTGGTGAAAAAAAACATAAAATGGTAAATTTTTTTAAAATAAGAAACCAAAAGGGAAATGAAAATTTGATTTCTGAAGATTTTAACATATTCTCCTCCGGATCGTGTTCCTACATTCTTTTCTTTGATATCCGAAAACTTATTGCTAAATTATCCAGATGCTGCTGAATTAATATAATATTTCAAACGACAATATATTGGCGATGAGTCTAGATCATCTATTTATTCTATTTTATTCTGGAATTGTTATCTAAGAGTTTTGAATTCTATCCCTAGAACGATAAATTCTCTTGAAGCATGGCATAGATCGTTACAAAATCTTTTATAATTTTACTTGAAAAATTGAATTTTTCTTTAAAACACAACAAATTGCCGCTATATCGACTATAAATTTTACAAATGAAATATAATTTTACAAGTTTTTAACACATTTTTAGGATGTTTAGAGCAATATCAATAAACCACTAATTATTTTTTATATTTACTAGCTGCTTACATCAACATGAGCAAAAACATGCTTTGTTTCTGATTATGCTATCAGCAGCTAGCGAACTATAAAAATAAATTATTGATCTGGCTCCGATAAACTCCAAATAAAAAATACGGAACACCAAAATTTTTGTAATATTTCGTAAATAGAACCTCTGATTACTAAGCGATTTTACGGTATAATATAAATAGCAAAAATTTAGATTTTATTAAATTATAAATATATTTAATTATCTATTAAATGTGATATATTTAAATCTATAATTTAGATTTGAGTCGTGATTATAATCAAATCAGAAAGCAATCGATTTTGGTACATCGAATTAAATGTGCTACAGATGACGACGCAACAAAATCAACTATCTCAAACAGAAATAGTTTGAGATTTTTTTGTATTTTTATTTATTGTTTGATGCATTGCATACAGAACTTTGTTTGACGCATTGTTTAAGAACATATACAACTGTTTCTAATTGCAAAGGCTCCTTAGGAGGTTGTTTAATCATATAAGATTGAAATAATGAAACAAATTCAGGGAAATCTTTACCTCCCTCAAATCGCGGTCTGCCGGTATAATCCCAACATGAGCAATCAATAATTCCACGAAAAGTATTTAAGGAGGCAGATATACATAATGATGGCGAGAAATCAATAGAGGGGTCTGTTATAGTGCATTTTAATTGAAGCAGGCATTTCGAATTGGCTGGTGAATTAGTAATTTCGATTTTTAATGTCTTCGATGATAGCCTATGAATTTCGTCGTAAATAAGATCAAAGCCACTTGATGTAGGTTTTGTGCGTTTTGCTAACGCGTCGATTGGCCATTCAGATGGTGAATTAACAACGCAAGTATCATATTGACTTAGATCTAGTCCGTTTCGTGTATGTTGTGATGCTCGGTATACGGCACTTTTGTAATCCAGACTCGCCTTAGAGAAAAAATTTTCGAGTATAATACTAAGATCGGATCGTGGTTGAAATTCTACAGATTCGCTTTTTTCCGTCGTACTGGTTTCAGGTAATGACTGATTTTGTTTTACTGTTGTATATGATGTAACAGGTGACGCTGGTGGCATTTTATTATGTTCTAATGATTGAATATCTGTATTTTTAGAGTGAACGTCAGGAAACGTATTCTCCAAAAATTCTTTGCATCTAGTAAGAAAATGCGTGGGCACTCTCATTTTAGAATCAAGTAAGTCCAGAATATTAACGATTTTTGACAATTTATTAGGAGCAATCTTTCCTTGTTGCTGTTGGCAGAATACTCGGAGACGTGGAATATAAGCAATACAGTAATTGAGCAGTGCATTTTGTCTATCATTAGCATCTTGCGCAATATTAGAAGAATTTGATTCTGGTGAAACGACATTCGCAATGTTAGTCGGTGATGAAATAGATGCTACAGAATTTATTGGTGAGGTGAGCGAAACCGGAGATGGAAGACGAAAGGGTTTTTGAATTGTAGTCCCAGAAGAAAGATTCGAATTGAATTCGGAAACGGATTCATTCGATCTGACCTGATGCATAGAATGTGGATAGGAAATACCAGATTGTGAGTGTGGCTTTTTTGATAGTAAAGTATTCATATTTTGATCAGGGTTAAAATCACTGGATATATCCCTTAACTTCGAGCCAACTTCAATTCCAATTTTCGTGCAAAACGCTTTTATCATTCCAAGATATTCATCTAATGATGTAGCTCGTTCATATAAATTAGCTTCTAACACAACAGCCTGCTCTGTCGGATGCCTTGCGCTACTAAGGGCCCACTCCATTACTTTTAAAACTTTCGCTCGAACTTCCTGGCTAGGCTTTTGCATATCTTAAATTGTAATCATCGCATTTAAATGTAAAAATTTTAAAATAAAAATATCTCGCAGAAATTAAATTTATGCTTTTCAAATGTATATAGTTTAATAAAATCACATAATACGTAATTATCATGCATACTACAGCAGAGAAGAAATATGGAGGTGATACAGGGTGCCAAAGTACTTAATCATTGATACATTCATACGATTATGTTCAATTAGTGAACATAATCGTATGTGAACTTAGTGAGGAGTCTACAATATTCACTAAACATCTCCACATATAGGAATGGTAGGCTCGACCCGACTGTGTATGTGGTTCTAGGGTACCCATCTTTTTCATTCTAGAAGTGAATTCGTTGACTGTGCTGTAATCTCCTTGCTAGACTGCCAATATTAATCCATTAAACAACCGGAGAGCAGATATAAAGGAAAAAGAACTGGTACGGATGCGGTCGTACGTCATACTATAGAAAGAGGACATACTTTCCGCAATGCAGTTGTTGATGCAGGGTTTTCTACACTAAAATCCCGACGGAAGGGTGATATGAGGGCAATAGGAAGATTGCAACCGACGAGCCATATGTTCCAAAAGACATTTCTATCTATAATTTTAAAAATAGGTAGTTTTGATATTTGAAGCATTTGATATTATTCTATGTAATATGATGTTCTGTTTTTTTGTAGATTTCTGAAAATAGCGAAAACCGAAACGTAAAGAAACAAGTGTTTTTCTATTTGCCGGGCGTTCGGTTTATTAAAATTATATGCATATTTCCGCATTCTCCGAGGATCCAGAACAGCGGATGGAGAACCCGGCAACACCCTTTAGTAGAATGAAGAAACCACTGGTCGCTTCGTTGGCCTGTGTGACTTTGTGAATGAAAGTGTTTCTGACACTTTGCTTAATTAACTAAGGTTGGCGCTCTCTACCAGATCGAATTGATGTGCGTATCATCCTGAAATATTAGGCAGTGGTTGTTGTTGAATTGTCGCTGTACTCGTTGGATCCTTAATGGATACGGCATGCAAATGGTGGTGCATGGATGTCCTGAGAAAACATCGGTCCAGAATTTCTTACGAAATACGGCATTTATAGAAAATATTTTTGCTTAGTTGACTGGACTTTGATTCACGACTTTCCGACACTATTTCACTTCTAGAGGACCACTTTAGTGCCGAAAAGTTCAGTCTACTAAATGAAAGTCTACCAAGTCCAGTCAACTCAAGTCCCTCTACCAAGCAACAACGTTTTCTATAAATGCCGTATTTATATCGTATCCTGACCGGTGGCGGCCAGGATACTCGATGAATTCATTCATATGCTGGAGTTAATATATAATATATAAGCATTGACCAAACATAATAACACCCCCTTGACCAAACATAATAACAGGGAATACGAATATTAATAATCAATATTTGTAATCAATATTGCCTGACTGGTTTGTACCACATAATCGTGTTAATTTGAATACCGCGTCAGTATTTTTAATTTAACGATATGATGCAAACCAATTGCATGAAATTGAATTCAAAATAGTCTTTATAATTCATATTAATATAATATCTAGTTTAAATATATTTACTTTATCTTTAATAATTCAGTCTAATAATGAGAACAATGGGTCTTTAGAAATAAGGAAATTCTGTATTATGTATCGTGACACCACCCATGGTTAAACTAGAAATCGTATTATTATTTCGATAAACAGACGAGCAAAGCTCACAGTTGCACTGTTAAGAAAAAGAAAAAGAAAAGAAAAGAAAAAAAGACACAAACAAAAGTCAAAAAAGTTCATGTTTGAATGCTGAAACCGATCTTGAGTTGACAATTTCTTCACTTAATCGGTTCCACTTACCTACGATTCGGTGTCCAAATTGTACAGTTTTAGAGCGTATAACTCGGCGATGGGCTAAAGTAAAATTGTGTCCACGCAAAGCCCGACTTTTCCGAACAGTCATCAATTCTCTTAAGACGTGATTTCCCTTGTGTAAAGCTTCCCATGTTGAACACATATCTCGCCGAAACCGAAGGTCGCTTATAGAAACCATACCAAGTTTTTTTAGCCTTTCATTATAAGGTAAGGCTTTAACTGAATTTACGAGCTTTGTTGCCCGGCACAGCACATTTTCAATTCTACTTTTCTCGTATACTGTTCTTGGGAACGAACATTGTGATGCATAGGTAAGATGACTGATCACAAATGCGTTGGCGAGTGCTCTAAATGAAACTGGACTCAACACACTAAAAGTTCTACGAATCATCCCAACCATTCGATTTGCTTTCAAGCAAGCCAACTCAGTATTCCAACTAGTCGAAAAATCATTCGCAACTACTATTCCAAGGTCGCTAAGACGAGTTACTACTTTAATGTTCTGATCCTCAATATGATAAGTTGGATACACACTATGACTGCGTGATTGTAAACGCATACAATCACACTTTGATATATTCAGTGACAGACCATTCATATAAGCCCAGTTGGAAATGCTGTCGATATCCGATTGAACTAGCACCGTGTCCGAATCTGACCGGATAGCCTGCCAAATTTTTAGGTCGTCTGCATATAAAAGAGAGTGTGAGTTTAAAATGGAAGGAAGTCATTAATGAAAATAGAGAATAACAATGGGCCGAGGACCGAACCCTGCGGAACTCCAACATTGACCGGATAAGGATCAGAAAGAGAACCATTTACAACAACCTGATAGAATCTGTTAGATAAAAATTCTTTTAACCAGGGAATAATAAGTGGATCAATGTTTAGAGCACGCATTTTCTGAATCAAGATGTCATGTGGAACCATATCAAACGCTTTTGAAAAATCAAAAAATACTATATCAACATCAAAGCCCTTATCAACTAACGAACCCCAGCTATTCTGGGCAATCAAGAGATTAATGATTGTTGAGCGATCCCTTCGAAATCCATGTTGATTGTTACACAATAATTTGTTGGATTCTAGATAATCGCTTAGAATGCGGTATATTATCCTTTCCAAAACTCGACAGAATACACACGTTAGACTTATCGGGCGATAATTTTCAACTGAAGATGGATCACCTTTCTTTAAAATGGGCCTTATCAACGAAAGTTTCCAATTCATCGGGACACAACCGAAGTACAAGGAGGCGACACAAATCCAATATAGTGGTATGCCGATAACATCAGCGATATTTTTGAGAAATACCGGTGGTAAACGATCAGGACAAATATAACCTGACGATTTAAGCTGCTTGAGCTCTAGCACTACATCATTAACAGAAAACATCTGAATAATGTTTATATTCGATGGACAGTACGAGGCATAGGTGACGGAGGAGGATTTACGAACTCCTATGCAAAAATGTTGAGCGAAAGCATTCGCTATGTCATCATATTTAATCAATGTGCAACCATCAGTATCAACAAGTGAATAAATGTGTATATTTTTGTTGTTGAAATTAGCATAATTGAATACGGATTTAGGATTATGAATTGACATTTGAGCAATTTTCTCTTCAAATTGACATTGTTTGAAGCGTTTAAGAAATGTGAACCGATTTCTGGCCTCTTTATACCTACAGTAATCAATACTATTATTAGAAAACAACTGGAATTTCATTTTTTTTAATTTTAAAGCATTCTTTAACTCTTTGTCAAACCAAGGTTTATGGTGTATACGATTTGCAACGGTTTTACGGGGCGAAAATCGTATGAGTAATTCCTTAAGGGTGGCTTCTAACTGATAGCATGCCTTATCAACCCCAACATAAAAACGGACTGAGCCATGAAATACTTAATAGATTCTGACGCACAAGTTCGAAGTTAGTTTTAAAATAATTTAAAGAATTCTGTTGTAATCTACAAGCTGAAGGACGTGTAAAATCTGAGTAGAAATTGAGAACACAGTGATCTGACCTACCCAAAGGATCGGAGTGCGTAATTTTGTGTATAATGTATTTCGATGTTAGACCAATATCAAGTAGCGATTGATTTTCTTGGGAAAATCGGGTAAATTTTGAAACATGTTGGGTAAGGTTTAGCGAGTTAATCATATCAAGAAATAATGATGTGGACGGACTACACACAGAAGATGTGTAGGTGTTCCAATCTACTGTCGCTAAGTTGAAATCACCAACTATAAAAAGATTTGGTTTGGAACCAAACTCTAGAATGTAATCGATCAAGCAACAAACATCTGAAGTGGGATTGCGATAGATTAAGCCTAAAGTCACTGAACCAATGGTAGGAAGAGACACACTACCCCACAATAACTCGATTCCATCGGACGCTCGTACATCTAGCAATTTAAACACTAACCTATTATGCACATAGAATATCACTCCACCACCCTTGCAGATAGATCTGTCAACTCGATAAGATGTGTAATTTTCAATCCAGATCTCAGCATCAGTAATTCTATCATGAAGCCATGTTTCAGTAATAGCAACTAATAGCGGATGCGAATTCTCAATGTGGAGTTTTAATTCGTCAATTTTTGGAAGACTACGGGCGTTCGTATATAATAACAAACATTCTAAGCTTAAGGGTAGAGTCTGCTGAGCCAACGATATCGGTATGTATGACTGATAATCCTCGCTACGTCGCTCAAGAGCCGACCACAATGGGGAGGAGTAATGGACAATATTTCTTAAACATTTATTATCCACATATGAAATATTTGAAATTACCAATGACTTATGAGCGGCGGAGGAAGGATTGAATGATCTACCTGTAGAGGCATCCAATGTATTTGAGTCTTCCTCCGCACAACCTGAAAATTTCGAATTGTCAAGTTTGACTCACCAGCTTCAATACGAGACTTCGAACATTGTTTAGCTTCACGTAGATGCTTACGTTCATTCACGTCGAGATCTTGTAACAATCTTGCAGACGTACCTTGGAGACGATAAGAGTTCCTAAAGATGGTCTTAACGGCTTTTGGATCTGTCAGAATGGCTTTTAGCAGTCTAGGACGATCGTTAATTTTTCTCCCTATGCGGAATAAAGCAACTATTTTAATACTAGATACTATCTCTTCTGGGGATTGTGCCAAAACGATCGTGAGAATATTACGTACCCTCGACAAATCTTCATTTAGTCGGTTTTGGATATTGACAGAGCTTGATTTGGACACATTGGCGAAAATAATAGAACGCAAGGGATCATGCTGTTTACGCAGTTGTGAGAAAGTAGACATTTGCTGCACCGGAGAACTCGCTCTAAAGGCATTCATTGATTGAGATGATATAAGATGAGCTTCCTTAATGTGCTCGTTTACGCACTCTTTATGTGGAACCACACTGTTATTACTAGTAGCTGAGTGCTGTATATCATCATTGCCTGTGTGATTGTTGACAGTCAGCGTTCGTTCATTTTCTGTTTGACGAACAGTATACGATTTTGAGTGACCTCTCTTCCAGATACGAACAGGAGTGAAACCCGTAACTGACGCTGTAGTCTTGCTAACTGCATGTGGGTATCGATGTGCATTTGGATCGATATCTGCATTATTGAAGGATTTATTCGAAGTTATAGAATTCACCTCACCCACCACCTCAGGTAACTTATGCTGTATTTTTCTTGTAAATTTAGCTCAGATGCACTAGAGAGAATACTATTCTGTAGCATAGTTACGATCTCCTTAAGCTCTGACACCATTTTAATATTATTTTGTAATTTTTCCTCAAGAATAGTGTTCCATTCACAATTACGAGCCGCACACACCACAACAAAATTTACCGGATTGAACTACTTTAATATCATTCGCTTTAACACTAATTTTAGACCATATGTTACAATTCACAGAGCAACATGCCACCTCTATCTCTACATATTGGTCCTTAACAGGACTTGCGAAACATTGGATTTTAACTTGCTTCTTACACTTTTTCCCCACCATATATATTCAATTTGATATTGTCAGTTTAACTTCGGTATCTTGTCGAGTGATGTATTTACTTTAGATTGTATGTTTATTGGAAACCAAAATTTTTTTAAAATATTAATGTATAAAATATTAATGTTGCATTTTGTTTGCACAATACTCGAAATGGCTTTAATTGATGTGAATCGGATCACAAAATTGAAATAGAAAGAACATAATAGGATTATAAAAAGCTATATTAATTAAAAACAACTTAGAGAAGTTGATGACAGGAAAATAAAAAAGCGATTTTGAGTTTAAATTATCTTGTTATACCTATTAACTACTTACAATACTATATAAAGTTCTTATCAGATGACTTAGATTAAGACCAATTAAGTTACATTACAAAATTTTCTTGATTACATCTTACATAAATACACAGCAGTCGACCATACAACTACTACTTACAATACACAACTACTTACAAGCAATCCCAACGAACACGCAAGCTTAAACAATTATTTGATTACAACGAGCGAAGCGAGTTAACACAACAATCGATGGCAAGAAGAAAGAATACGGAAACGAAAAAATGCTTAGCAAGTCAGCAGATTAACGGTACTCGCAATCAGACTGTACCAAAATTAGCAAGCCCCTCCTCTGGGTATCAGCAACGCGAGGTCTCTTGCAGCAGATCTGGATGCGACATATGGACAACTGTCAACGTTCCATCCTGTCTGACGAAATCGCTACTGTCTAGGGATTTTGTTTGTGGGTTATGTGCCTCCGAATTGCTCTCCTTGTTGTTCAAGGGCTATTGTGACGAGCAAGTATCAATAAATGCTTTAAAGAGGAACGCAGATTCAAACAGTCACAACGACAGGGAAGATCATAGTATTAACGAACCAGAACGGAGTTCAGACGCGTTCAGGCAGTCAAGCAGCTCGTCGTCAGGGATTGATGATGTTTCGGCCACTCCAAAATCATCTGAGATAGGAACCAATAATGCTATTCATGTACTCAATCATTCTCTCACGCAGCAGTCGTAGTTAGAACTGAACGATCGTTCAATCATACCCTTCAATAACAATTCAACTCAATGCTTCGTTAGGGATGCATTGCATGAGACTAATGTGATGGATTACTCCTTCAAACAACTTCCTGTTTTGGATTCTATTGTTCATCCCCATATATTGGACTCGAGCAGCGTCGGTCTTGATGTAGATGGCAAATGTTCCGCCCTCAAGCATGCGAATGTTGATTTGTCAACTCCTGTTAACACTTCCTCGCGCAGTGATTGTTCTCAAAACTGTCCTCTAGGTAGTGATTGTAGTGAGCGTCCTTGTGCTTACCCGCAGCTACTGCATCCCCGCTACAGTTTATGTGTTGCTCCTCTAGTAGCCCCGTTAATTGAGAGCGTCAAGGATCTTGCAAAGGCTAGTCAGATTATAGTTAGGCCTATAGATAATCTACGACAAAGATGCCGTATTTCGTAAGAAATCCTAAACCGTTGTTTACTCAGCATATCTATGCACTACTATTATACATGCAGTATCTATTAAGGATACAACGAGTGCAACGACAATTCAGCAACAACCTCTGCCTAGTGTTTAAGGATGGTCCGCACAGCAATTCGATCTGGTAATGAGCGTAAGCCTCAGTCAATTAAGCAAAGTGTCGGAAACGCCTTTGTTCCCAATGTCACACAGGCAACCGAAAACGACGAGTGTTTACCTCATTGTACTGATGAGTGTGGCCGGGTATCATCATTTCGATGCTGGAGTGGTCGTATAGAAGTAACATGGTGATTGAAAGTCGTGAATCGAAGTCTAGTCTATCAAGCAACGCCATTTAATATAAATGCCGTATTTCGTAAGAAATCCTGTACCGTTGTTTACTCAGCACATATGTGCACTACTATTATACATACCGTATCCATTAAAGATCTAACGAGTGCCACGACAATTCAGCAACAACCTCTGCCTAGTGTTTAAGGATTGTCCGCACAGCAATTCGATCTGATATAAAGCGTAAGCATCAGTCAATTAAGCAAAGTGTCGGAAACGCCTTTATTCACAATGTCACAGAGGCAACCGAAACGACTAGTGTGTACCTCATTCTACTGATGAGTGTTGCCGGGTACTTATCATTTCAATGCTGAAGTGGTCGTCTAGAAGTGACATGGTGATTGAAAGTCGTGAATCGAAGACCGGTCTACCACGCGACAGCATTTTTTATAAATGCCGTATTTCGTAAGAAATCCTAAACCGTTGTTTACTCAGCATATCTGTGCACTACTATTATACATGCAGTATCTATTAAGGATCCAACGGGTGCAACGACAATTCAGCAACCACCTCTGCCTAGTGTTTAAGGATGGTCCGCACAGCAATTCGATCTGGTAATGAGCGTATGCCTTAGTCAATTAAGCAAAGTGTCGGAAACGCCTTTATTCACAATGTCACACAGGCAACCGAAACGACCAGTGTTTACTTCATTCTACTGATGAGTTTTGCCGGGTACTCATCATTTCGATGCTGGAGTAGTCGTCTAGAAGTGACATGGTGATTGAAAGTCGTGAATCGAAGTCTAGTCTATCGAGCAACACCATTTATTATAAATGCCGTATTTCTTAAGAAATCCTGGACCGTTGTTTACTCAGCACATCTGTGCACTACTAGTATACATGCCGTATCCATTAAGGATCCAACGAGTGCAAGGACCATTCAGCAACAACCTCTGCCTAGTGTTTAAGGATGGTCCGCACAGCAATTCGATCTGGTAAAGGGCGTAAGCATCAGTCAATTAAGCAAAGTGTCGGAAACGCCTTTATTCACAATGTCACACAGGCAACCGAAACGACCAGTGTTTACTTCATTCTACTGATGAGTTTTGCCGGGTACTCATCATTTCGATGCTGGAGTAGTCGTCTAGAAGTGACATGGTGATTGAAAGTCGTGAATCGAAGTCTAGTCTATCGAGCAACACCATTTATTATAAATGCCGTATTTCTTAAGAAATCCTGGACCGTTGTTTACTCAGCACATCTGTGCACTACTAGTATACATGCCGTATCCATTAAGGATCCAACGAGTGCAAGGACCATTCAGCAACAACCTCTGCCTAGTGTTTAAGGATGGTCCGCACAGCAATTCGATCTGGTAAAGGGCGTAAGCATCAGTCAATTAAGCAAAGTGTCGGAAACGCCTTTATTCACAATGTCACACAGGCAACCGAAACGACCAGTGTTTACTTCATTCTACTGATGAGTTTTGCCGGGTACTCATCATTTCGATGCTGGAGTAGTCGTCTAGAAGTGACATGGTGATTGAAAGTCGTGAATCGAAGTCTAGTCTATCGAGCAACACCATTTATTATAAATGCCGTATTTCTTAAGAAATCCTGGACCGTTGTTTACTCAGCACATCTGTGCACTACTATTATACATGCAGTATCTATTAACGATCCAACGAGTGCAACGACAATTCAGCAACAACCTCTGCCTAGTGTTTATGGATGGTCCGCACAGCAATTCGATCTGGTAATGAGCGTAAGCCTCAGTCAATTAAGCAAAGTGTCGGAATCGCCTTTATTCACAATGTCACACATGCAACCGAAACGACGAGTGTTTACCTCATTGTACTGAGGAGTGTGGCCGGGTACTCATCATTTCGATGCTGGGGTGGTCGTCTAGAAGTGACATGGTCATTGAAAGTCGTGAATCGAAGTCTAGTCTATCAAGCAACGCCATTTATTATATATATTTATATGATAAATGACATATAATAACACTTGATAAAAGTTGTTGATTAAAGTTACTTACAATTGAAAAAGCCATATATGGCGAAACGTTGTGAATAAATTTAATATCTCTCTATTAAAGCTGGTGTATTAATATTTATGAATATATAAATATATATATATTACAAGAGCAAAGGACTAGTATATATGAACATGTGCAATGAATGTTCAAAGATATATATAGGACAGACAGGAGGACAAATGAATGTACGAGCTTTGACTCGTAGATCCGACATTAAGTATAAACGAGCGAAGAATGACGGGGCAGCTAAACACTGCATAGAAAATGAAAACCATAAGATGGAAACGATAATTATTGAGGCAAATGTTCCTGACACGGCTAAGCGTAAACAAAGGGAAATGTTTTGGATCGGACAACTCATGGCAGACCAACAATTAAATGCCGAGCACATATATCACTTGCCGTGAATATATGAGTTCCGAAATTGAATTATTTATATTTCTCTCTGTTAGTTGCATTGAACAATTTGATTTTCATTACTATATTTTTTTTGTGCTAATCAGAACTGTAATTTTTTTTAGATGTACTGAAGAAGGGCAGTTAGCCCGAAAGCTTTACAAGAAATTGCTCTTGGTCTTAATTTCCTGTTTTTTTTTTATCTTACGACAATTATTACTAATGTATCATTCAATGGATGATCCGGGACAGTGTCAGTTTTCCGCAAATCTAATGGATATATATAAGGGTGTATGGAATTGGATATCATGAAGGAAGGATTATGTAGCTGGTTTCCAATGCGAAAGTCACCTCGTGTGACCTAGCAACTATTCGTTACATAAATAAGAATCCATCAAAGGATCACCAGTCCCGATTCCAATCGATCTTCATGATCTCAAACGGTAAAATCTATAATAAGCATGCCAGAGAAGCATCTCGGACAATGCAGTTTCTGGATATCATGATGGAAGGTTTCATATACTGTGTGAAATCTGGTAATCCTGGATTCGTAGCCTAGCAGTCAAGAGCGCAAGCCAAGTACGGAGAGCGACAGCTCGAATCTCGGATAAGTCAAATTTCAAAAGGCGAAGAGTTGGTAGTCAGCCTTCTGACGAGCCCGGGGCTACCAACATGTGGCAAAAAGCGGGCGAAACGAAAACGGTTGTGGCAATGGCGCCGTTAGTAGTCAGGGTGTATGGAATTGGATATCATGAAGGAAGGATTCTGTAGCTGGTTTCCAATGCGAAAGTCACCTCGTGTGACCTAGCAACTATTCGTTATATATATATATATATATATATATATATATATATATATATATATATATATATATAGTGGATGTTAGGTAGAAGCAGTTGGTCTAGATCCATAGAAAATTCCAATATATATATTATGGTTGTATTTGAAATAGACAACGAGATAGTATACTTACTTTTATTGTAACGTTTCAATCCTTGTTTAAGGGATCTTTTTCAAACAAAAAACTCGCAATGTGAGTTCTTAGTCTTACGACAAAGGGAATAATTGAGTAGAGATATACGGTAGGTGGTGTAATGTTAAAGCGAGAGGGAATTATTTAAATGATTTCGGACTTGCATGATTGAGTAATAGGCGAAGCGAATAAATGTGCTGGGAAACGGATAAGAGGCGAGCGGAGGAAATGAATGCAAGGTTATGGATTTGAAAGAAGGGTAGATAAGAGTAAAAGAGAATGTCAACAGCATATCGCATACCATGAAAATTATGCTCTGTTTATATATATTTATATGATAAATGACATATAATAACACTTGATAAAAGTTGTTGATTAAAGTTACTTACAATTGAAAAAGCCATATATGGCGAAACGTTGTGAATAAATTTAATATCTCTCTATTAAAGCTGGTGTATAGAGAAGAAGTTCTGTTCTTTTCTTTCTTCTTCTACCGAGAAGAAGAAAGAAAAGAACAGAAACTAGTACTTAGCCTTGAGGAACATCGAATGCGAGAGAAGACGGTTGAGAGACAGAGGAAGCTGAATGAACTTTGAAAGAACGGTCAGGTATATAACGGGAAAACCAGGCTACAGCGGAGTTAGAGCATCCATAGTCATAACGGAGCCGATAGAGAAGACCTCTCATGCAGATAAGAATACCTATCCTGCAGATGAGAAGACCTCTAATGCCTATGAGAGTTCAAGGAAGATTATGACGCTACAAAGTTTTTCCTCTCGTGATGGTAGAAGGTCACCAAAGATTTTGTGACACGCTAGTTCGGTGGAACTAGCGTGTCACAAAATCCGCCGTTGTCACGGACAATTGCAGATTTCCCGTTTGACGGAAAAGTGCCGCTGCGGATAGAAGAATTGAACAAGATTGTCAAAAGCGGAGATACTGAATGGCAAATAAGCTTAAATAAGTACATATGAATAGGGTCGGAAGAGAATATTTGTTGGGCAAGGAAAGGATAACTTTTGAAACTTGGCCCCATTGCTATGTTGGGTCGAGGAATAGGGGCCGATACCTGATAGCATAGCAGTTCCTCCTAATGACCTCTAATCCTTCAATTTTTAATTTTAACTTGATGTATTATCTCCCCCAGAAATCATAAGAAGATTTTTTCAATGATAATTGAGGAACAAATATCTTTTTTAAGACAAAAAAGAGTTTCAAAAAGTGGTTGTGTGCGATTACTGTGATAACTTTACGGTACAGAAGGTATATAATAAGCACATGGATAAATATGTGTTGAAGTGTCAATCAAAGAATTGCACTAAATATAAAACCACAAAGCCTATAAGGAGTGAGAGTAGTTTGCTGAAATTTAGAATATCTCTTCAAGATTGCATGGAACTGATATGTACGTATTCAGCTAACCAGCAGAAAAAGAAAATATCTGAAGATTTAGATATTTGTAGAAAGACTATTAATAGATTTCTGGAGTTTATAAGGTTATTGTGCCATACATATATAAGCAATAATCCAGTAATCTTAGGTGGCGAGGGCATTATTTGCCAAATTGATGAAACGTGTTTTTGCCATAAACCAAAATTTGGCAAAGGGAGAGCATCTGGAAAAGCATATATGGATATTTGGGATCGTGGATACTTCTTATTTTCCTGCTCAAGAATATATGGAGATCGTTCCAAACATGACAAGGAAGACCTTGATACCCATAATCGATAGAGTTGTAGCCACTTTCTCTATAATACATAGCGACAAGTGGGCTGCATATCAAAGTATTAATTCCGACATGTATGATCATGGTACAGTGAAGCACAAACTGGATTTTGTAGATCCTATAAGTGGGGTTCATACACAAAATATAGAGTCTTACTGGAATAAACAAAAGTGTAGGGGTAAAGCTATAATGGGAGTGGCAAAAAATAATTCAAATTTTATCTAAGTGAGTGTATGTGGAGAGACAATGTTCCTAGTGATGATGTAGAGAAGATTTTTGATTTTTTAAAATTTAAAATTTATTTTTCTTTCTGGGCGAGATAACACACAAGTGTCATTCTAGGAGGAGATAATACACAAGATCCAAAAAGGATCTTGTGTGTTATCTCTCTAAATATTCTGGGGATGATGTAGAGAAGAGTTTTGATTTAATTAAAATTTTAACTTTATTTTTCTTTCTGGGGGAGATAACACACAAGTGTCATTCTGTGGGGAGATAATACACACGATCCCAATTTTTTGCCAGTAATGAGTGTTTTTTTTCTGTTCAACATAAGTAGCATTATAATTGTGTGCTTAAGCTTTGCAATCAGTTTAACAATTAGAACTTTAACTCTATTGAACAATTAGAACTTTTATCTAAACGATTATAATGCGAAACTTAATCAGATCAAAGGCTGAGTTAGTTATTATATATATTGCCAAAGCTTTCACCGCGTTACAGCTTCGTCAGTGGCTCATCTGAAAACATGGAACACAAACATCCTCACAAAAACATTAATAATTTATTAATAATTAATTAATAGCATAATTAATAAATAAATAATTAATAGCATAACTAATTATGCTATTAATAACAAGCTTTGGCAATATATATAATAACTAACTCAGCCTTTTATCTGATTAACTTTTGCATTTTGTCGGTTGCTACCGACAGTGCGGTGGCAACCTTTGCTACGGACATAGATTGTTGCCCAGATGGGTTTCGCTCATGTGATCTTGCTAACTTTAGTGATATTCACTATATCTCTAAGATTTCCTATGATAGCTACATGCATTTTGGTTACTCAAATGTCCGCATTCTTTTGGTGCAATATACTGAGCTAAAATATGTTGTCTTGGAAAATGAGTATGGTGTCTTCTGCATTTGTGAATCTTGGTTGCATCCCAATATATCCGACGACGTTGTTCAAATTCCCGACTACTATTTGCTACGTTCGAATCGTCAATCTGGTAGACGAGGAGGTGGTGTAGGTGCGTACATTCACTGTGGCATCGGTATGTCTGACATACTTTTTCGGATTCCTTTAACTCTTAATTTGAAGGACTTTCGTTCTGCATTGTTCGAGGTAGGGTCAAAATTTATGTCTGTATATTGTATCGTTTCCCTTCAACCTTCTTGGATTTGAACTTACTGAGGCCATATCTATGTCGTCTATGCTCCTCTACTCGATTTTTACTGGTCGGTGACTTTAATTTCCCCAACATTGATTGGGATGGTCAGAGTTTGCTGTCATGCCTTCGATTCCAAAAAGAACTCGGTAGTTTACTTCTCTTCGACTTGATGTTGGTCCAACATGTTTGTCATCCTACGTACATATGATCTCGGTCTATTTTTGATTAGTTTTTACAAAAGTTATTAGTGATATTTCCAACATTTGCTATCATCCATCAGTAGGCAACAGTAATCACTGTTAAATGTCATGGTATGTACCTTGCCACGACGATCTGCCTTCACCTTTCACTCAGATCATGAAAAGAAATTGGGCTATAGTTGACATTAAGCAACTTCAAATAGCATTTTCTACCGAAATCAACACGTATAATTCTTCTGTCCCAAAAAGTTATGAACACTTGTCGGCTCGCTTATTGCGTAGTCCAACGGTTTCGCTCCAGTGAAGCGCCTTAAATCGGGTATCGCGCGCCCTCCTTGGTTGGACTATCAGGCCCGTTCAGCCCTGAAAATTCTAAACACATTATGGCATAGGTCTAGAACAGATCCGTCTATTCGTATTGAGTACACTGCTTCTCAGAATCTTCGTAACAGGCTAAAATAAAAAACAATCATTCGAGAACAACATTGCAATGTGTATTTATCATAATCCGAAGAGATTCTGGTCCTACGTTCGTAGTTCACCAAACGTTCAAACGAGAATTAACTTTATTCACTCGTCGGATAAGTTTTGACATGAGAACCTCAGATTGCTAATCATCTAGCAAAGATCTTCGCAGTTCCATGTAACTCTACTGTAGACTTTAATCAGTTCGTCTGGCAGGCGGTTCTTGTTCCTATCCGCGACTGCGCGATAGAGATCGAAGTAGATGTTATTTACAGTAAATTATTGGCGCTGAGGCAATTTGGCTCACTGGGCCCTGATGACATTGCTACTTTTCTAGTTCGTGCTTTAGCTTGTTCTCTCTGTCAGCATCTAACTTCTGTTTTTCGACACATCCTCAAACATTGCTGGATTTCTAATATTTGAAAGCGTGCCATTGTAGTCCCGATAACCAAAAAGCATTCACTTGTTAGGTCGTCAGATTTTCGCCCTATTAGTCTTATGGCGTGTTTTTCAAAATTCTCGAAAAACTAGTCTCGCAGCATATTCGACTTCATCTTAAGAAAAACAGTATTCTCTCGGACTCACAAAACGGATATGATATCGACGTTCTGGATATGTTATCGACGCTGTATTTTTAGACTTTTCTAAAGCCTTTGATCGTGCCCCTCATGACGGTATCATCTCATTGCTTGCTCACTATGGTTTCCATTTTCAGACCATTAAGTGGATTAAGAATTTCTTATCTTTACGGTTATTCTAAGTAAAAGTTGGTAGTGTTCTTTCAAAGAGCTCTAGGATGCTATGCGATGTACCTCAAGGACCTGTTATCGGCCCTCTTCTTTTTGTGGTATTTCTTAATGACCTGTTCCTGCGTTTAAAGAACCATGTTTTAGCATATGCTAATGATTTAAGAATTTGGACTGTTGTTCGTATTCTTACCGATTTTCAGTCCATTCAGGACGACCTGGATTACCTTACTGAATGGTGTGAAGTCACTGGATTCACGTTAAGCATTGATAAATGTGTTTTGATGAGGATGGGGAAGACTACTTCGTCGTTCCAGTATCGCATTGGTAGTGCGTTATTAAATGAAGTTGAACATCATAAGGACTTTGGTGTAATAATTCATCGCTCTCTTAAGACACGATTGAATAGTAAGCACGTAAGGATAAAAGCAACTAGGACATTGTACTATATCAAAAATACATTTCTCAGACTGTCACCTTCAATGCTTGGTATTTTATTTTCTTCACTAATCCGCCCTCATCTGAAGTACTGCATCCCTGCATGCTTTCCTATCACTAAGCGAGAATTGCTCGACTATGAGTCAGTACTGAAGAGAGGTGTAAGGATATGCTTTAGGACTGGAACGTCCTACCGCATGCGGCTGCGTGCGCTAGGGATAAGCTCAATTCGTGACCGATTTGTTTGGCTAGACTCGTCCTGCATTTAGGCGTCTGTAAACAAGCTTGATGGCTTCCCCGCTAATATCCTGACAGGTCGACTGTCACATCGCGCGCTCAACTTGTGGAATGTGTTGCTTGAGGAAGTCGTCGCTACTCATTCAATGAAGCACTTCAAGCGACTGTGCCTAGCATGGATGGATAATCGACACTCGCACTACTTCAACGGATATATTGAATCCTGCTGATCTTGATGCTGACAATTTACTGAATTAACTTGTAATTTTTTCGATCAGGCAAAGCAGCTTCTCAGCTAACGTCTTGTATTTAATAATATTTTGTATCAAAATAAGATATTCAAGGTAACTGTTATTTCAATATTCTAGTAATTTCAACTTTACTATAAAAATTCATACATAATTCTCGGGCTTCTCGTTGTCATCTTTCTCGGCTTGTTCATCCACGTTCATCTTGTCTTCCTTTTTCTTCTCGGCCTCATCGGGTTCAACCTTGTCATCAGACATCTCCCTTTCGCGCTTTTTCTGCATTACCAGCATAATAGGATACTGGATGGACTGGAAGTGCTTCTTCACAATGTCCTTAATCTCGCGTTCTTCAAGGTACTCATCCAACTGGTCCTCCTTTAGCCAGAGTGTTATTTTTGTCCCGCGGCCCAGACGTTCACCCGTAGTGTCCTGGCGCACCGTGAAGTTTCTGCCCGCACTCGACTCTCAGATGTACTGATCGTTGTCATTATGCTTTGACACGATCGTGAGACTGTCCACAATCAAATTTGCCGAGTAGAAGCATACTCCAAACTGCCCAATCATGATGATATCGGCTCCGATCTGTAGGGCCTCCATAATAGCCCGCGTCCCACTGCGGGCAATCGTGCCCAAATTGTTCACCATGTCTCCCTTCGTCATGCCAATGCCGGTGTCAATGAGATCCAGCTGCTTGTTGTCCTTGTCGGAAATGATATAGATGTCGAGCTCCTTGCAACAGTCGAGTTTGGTAGAGTCGATTAGGGGTTCGTACCTGATTTTGTCAAGGGCGGTAGATTCATTTATAATGAGTTCACGCAGAAAGATTTCCTTGTTCGAGTAGAACGTGGTGATAATAAGACTGATTAACTGTGCAATTTCCACCTGAAAGGCAGAGGTCTGAGATACGACGTCATCCTGAACGATCTTATTTGGCACATGGTTGTGCTGGATGTCTGCCGTCGCCATTATACTGGAATCATGGTTTGCTGCTGCCTCCCATAGCGAAAACCCTCCACTCTTTTTGCGATTAATGTTCCTCTCATCTAAGATATTAAATAAGATATTAAATTTGATATTAAAATAAGATAAATAAGATAAATAAGATATTAATTTAATATAATATTAAATAATTAAACAAATAATATATTAAATAGGATACTAATTAAATAAGATATTAAATAATATACTAATTAAATAATTAAATTTCATCAGAGGAAATACGTCATAAGCCTATATTTGGCTCCCAATGAAAATTTCAATTTTTAATTTATATTTTATAGCTATAAATAGAAAATCATAAAAGTCAATCTTAAATTGATTTTTATTTTAAATTTTAAGATCATAAAAACTATATAAAATATTATATAACAATTATTAATTATTTATAATTATTTATTAAATCAGCTAACTGAGTCTACGTATTGTTATATAATTATAAAATAAACAAAACATGCTAATGCTAAATCAAAATTTAATAATTAAATAATAAAATTAATAATTGTTTTTAGATTTTCTATAATTTAAATCAAGTTATAATAAAAAATTGAAATTTAAAATAAACGTCATTTCTATGGATTGACTAATAAATAACATACGTTGTATCAGAATAAGAATTAGAGGTCATCAGGAGGAACTGCTATGCTATCAGGTTTCGGCCCCTAACTCCTCTACCCAACATAGCAGCGAGGCCAAATACATGCTAATGATGTATTTCCTCTGATAAAACTATATAGTATCTTATTCCGATACAAAGTATATTATTAATTATCCATCCATAATAATTTGCCACTTAAGAGTTTAAATTTATTCTTTATATTATTGTGTTGATTTATATATTTTACTATTTTCTGCTTGATGTTATTTTTATAGTAACCTAGTTTAAAATATGTATCTATTAAATTATTTAAATGATTTTGAAGAAAGCCAATATCATTACATATTGTTGCAATTTTTAAAATTTCATTATATTATGTATTATATTTTATATTATATGGTATGCATGAATGCTCATGCAAAAATATGTTTCTTGTAAATTTAAATATGTAATCTTTACGATATAAATTAATAGTAGTTTTAGTTAATGTTAATTTAATGTTCATATCTAGATATACACCTTCTCATTAATATTGGTTTTGTTAAGAATAAGGCCTTCTGGATAAATTTGTTCACTAATTAAATAAAAATTATTAGAATTAAATACACATATACCATCAATGCATCGAAACATATATTTCATATATCTACATTGTTTAGATTTAGTTTTTACACAGTTATGAACAAATTCATATTCTATAAAGCTTAAAAACAAGTCAGCTATAATTGGGCTACTATTACCACCCATTGAAACACCTTTTACTTGTTTAAATATAGATGTCCCTACTTTTAAATAATTTTGATTTATCAAAATATTTAAGGATTTTATTAATTCCATTTTATCCATATATTTATATTTACTTGATGGTTTAATTTTTGTTAGATAGGCGTTTTAATTATTATAACATATATATATGTATCTTTTTCCGAATATAAGATTAATTAATTTTACTAACGCTTCTTTAGTATCTACTAAATCTAGATTTGTATAAAGCGTACTAAAATCGTATGTATTTATATTTTGAAAATTTATTCCTTTTGTCTGTTCTAAAAATTCTTTTGTAGAATTAATACTGAAATAGTGTTTTATACCAGTATTAATTTCGATTACCTTGCAATATTTTTTAAAATGTGCTTTAATTACTTTAAGTATTTTATTCATATAGACAGAAAGTGGTTTTAATGTACATTTAAACGCACTACATATGAACCTAGGTTTTATTAGATTTTTATGTAATTTTGGATTCCAATATAATATAGGTATAGTTTTATTATCTGATTCAACCTTTATACCCTTTTTATTCATTATAGAACAGTGACTTGTAATAATTGTTTCAAAACTTAACTATCTACGTTCATATATTGGATTTACATTTAAATCATTAGAATTAACCTCTTTCATTATTATATCATAATAAAGCTTTTTGCATATGAAGACAAAGTTATTACTAGCTTTATCAATAGTTGTTATTATATAGTTATCCTTTAATTTAGTAAGTTCTGTATACATTTCTTTATTAATTTTATCTTTCCTTTTGTAATTGTTTGCTATTTTCATTTTATTTTTAATTTTATCAAATATATAATCTTTCCAAATATCTATCTTAGATAAATTCGTGCTTTCATTATTAATCAGCTTACTAAAGTAATCATTTAAGTTATATAACGAATTGTAAATTTTATTTTTGTCGTTGTTATTATTTAATCTATATTTATACCCTTTTGATAGCAGCTTTCTTAATTCACAATTTTCAATTAATTCTAGATTATGGGTACATATATGTTTATTTATTTTATCAAAACTAAGACTTTTACAATTGCATTCTGTTTCCATTATGTTTCTAATATTATCGTTACATATTGATTTTAATTCTTTATTAGTATTACAATTTTTTTGTCCTAATGATGGCAGGAGCTTATACCTTATTTTAGGAATATATTTACTTAAATCTGACCCTATTATTTTTTTACTTTTAGAATTATTTAAAAGTCCGGCTATATTTATGTTATCTATACATTTATTAATGAACTTTATGGTTAATGTATATTTCCTACTGTTATTATTAACATTTATTGTACGATTATAGTATTTTGTATTACAATAACTGTCTATTATACAACTTAGCCTATCATAGTCGTTAATTAATTTTTGATTTATTGAACATATGATATCTTTAGAAAAACTTCTTATATTTACATAAAGATCTTTTAGCCTATTATATCTTAAAAGTTGTTTTAATATTTCTAATTGTTTATTTATATACATATCTTTTTTAATATTTTTAACTCTATTTTTCTTATTCCTTTTATCAACATAACTTCTTGGTTTGCGTTTAACCGGATTATTATAATATAGTTGTTTATTATGTATTATACTACTTCTGCCAATTCCTTGTACCACGTCATTCAATCCTAATAGGTACATGGAATTAAGCGTTTTAATCTAAAAAATCTTCTTTTTCTAATAGTTTTTGATTTGATATTGATATGTTTTCTTCGATAATATGTTCTAAAATAAATAACTTAAAGTTTTTAATATCATGTCCTATTAATCTCATATGTTTATGAAATATAGTTTGACTATTATGCTGTATATTATATATGTGTTGCCTAAACCTAGTTTTTAACATTTGATATGTTCTTCCTATCTATCTTAATCCACATGTACATTGTATTAGATACACTACACCTGCGGTATTGCAGTTACAATTATTATTAATATTTAATGAAAAACAATTGTTTATCGTATTACTTACAATACAATTATTATTTATAACATCACAAACTATACAATTTTTTCTGTTACATTTAAAAGATCTAAAATTGAAATCATTAGTACTTACTTATTTTTCCAAAATGGTTGAGTATATGTAACTTTTAAGTCATAATTTTTAACGTTGCATTTTCGGTGTCGCCACCTAGTTTAGTTGACTCAGACTAAACTTACAACGGGCCATCCAGCAGCATCTGACAGGGGCTGCCCTGCTTAAGGCGGTTGCAGGCTGGAACAAGATCTATAAAGATCTACCACCTTCACTCCACGCGCTACGCGACCTAGCTATTGGTCATTACCTGGTCTCTTAAACGTGATCAATATTAATATTTAATTAATCAATATTAATATTGATTAATCATTAATATTAATAATTAATCAATATTAATATTTAATATTAATATTGATCAATATTAATATTTAATTAATATTGATCAATAATTATATTTAATTATTTATTAATTATAGAAATTTTATTTAGTATTATTAATATTATTAAATTAAATCACATTATTAAATTCTACAAAAGAATTTTTAGAACAGACAAAAGGAATAAATTTTCACAATATAAATACATACGATTTTAGTACGCTTTATACAAATCTAGATTTAGTAGATATTAAAGAAACGTTAGTAAAATTAATTAACCTTATATTCGGAAAAAGATATACATATATATGTTATAATAATTATAACGCCTATCTAACAAAAATTAAACCATCAAATAAATATAAATACATGGATAAAATTGAATTAATAGAATCCTTAAATATTTTGATAAATCAAAATTATTTAAAAGTAGGGACATCTATATTTAGACAAGTAAAAGGTGTTCCAATGGGTGGTAATAGTAGCCCAATTATAGCTGACTTGTTTTTAAGCTTTATAGAATATGAATTTGTTCATAACTGTGTAAAAACTAAATCTAAACAATATAAATATATGAAATATATGTTTCGATACATTGATGATATATGTGTATTTAATTCTAATAATTTTTATTCAATTAGTGAGCACATTTATCCAGAAAGCCTTATTCTTAACAAAACCAATATTAATGATAAAGAAGGTGTATGTCTAGATATGAACATTAAATTAACATTAACTAAAACTACTATTAATTTATATCGTAAAGATGACATATTTAAATTTACAAGAAACATATTTTTGCATGAGCATTCATGCATACCATATAATATAAAATATAATACATTAAATAATGAAATTTTAAGAATTGCAACAATATGTAATGATATTGGCTTTCTTCAAAATCATTTAAATAATTTAATAGATACATATTTTAAACTAGGTTACTATAAAAATAACATCAAAGCAGAAAATAGTAAAATATATAAATCAACACAATAATATAAAGAATAAATTTAAACTCTTAAGTGGCAAATATTTATGGATGGATAATTAAATAATATACTTTGCATTAGAATAAGATACTAGATAGTTATTTCAGAGGAAATACATCATTAGCATGTATTTGGCCCCGCTGCTATGTTGGGTAGAGGAGTTAGGGGCCGAAATCTGATAGCATAGCAGTTCCTCCTGATGACCTCTAATTCTTATTCTGATACAACGTCTGTTATTTATTAGTCAATTCATAAAAATGACGTTTATTTTAAATTTTATTTTTTATTTTTTATTTTTATTTTTATTTTTTAACTTGATTTAAATTATAGAAAATCTAAAAACAATTATTAATTTTATTATTTAATTATTAAATTTTGATTTAGCATTATTATGTTTTGTTTATTTTATAATTATATAACAATACGTAGACTCAGTTAGCTGATTTAATTTTTTAATTTAGAAATTATATAAAATACGTAGACTCAGTTATCTGATCTAATTATTAAAATTAACCAAAGTAGTTCTCTGATTACAAAAGCAGTGAAAGCATTAGCAATAAATTGGTTATTTGTACTTGCATTGTGTTCTTTTATGAATTGATTTCAACGAGCAGTAATGGGATTCCAGCTATTTATTAATGGCACAGATAACCTTAACACAACATAATGTTTGATGTTATAAGCTGTGCATCGACAATCATTCGACTAGTTTTGACAGCAATTACGATACGAGTCTATGAAACAAATTATTTGGAATCTTCAACTAGCATCGTTAGGAGACTTGTCTAAATATATGACTTAGTTGCGAATTGTATAGTCAAGTACCGTACGAATTAATTATTTTATCACAAATGATAGTTTACTGATAGTTTAGTCGCAGTTATACATTTTAAGCTGGAGACTGAGTTTTATTCCGGCACATTAACATAATATTACTCTAATTAACTTTTAAATAGGAATTAATCGAATATTCAATCAACTGAATATTTAATGGAATATTTAATAATAATCGGTTGGACAGTATTTCAGCCCCAGTTTTGAGGCTGAAAGCACTTGTAAAATTAGAAAACTTCATATTTCTCGTGGTGTTCGATAAAAACTTAAAAAACGTATGTTTCATCAAATATAAATCAATTCGATATTGTCATGTTAATATTTATAATATAAATTGATTTGTTGGTAAAAATTCCCACTCATATTTGTTGAAGAATTGCAAGGTAGGGAATTTATTTGAAAAATTTTACAAATTTTCAGTCGCTCCTAGCGACCTTCTTCAGGCAAAAAAAAATCGAAAATTCAAATAGTAAAATCAAAACTACACAGGTGTAGTTGTGATATAAATTGATTGTTCACTTATATTGGATTATTTATTAGTGGAGAGAGTGACGTAAAATATTTATTCAATCGAATTTTCAATAGCCCACTGCTATCATTTTCAGAAGTAAATGTTACAAAATATTTACAAAATATTTTTTGTAAATATTTACAAAAAAATATCTTGTAACATTTACTCCTGAAGATGATAGCAGTAGGCTATTGAAAATTCGATTAAATAAATATTTTACGTCACTCTCCACTAATAAGTAAGTTAATATTTATAATATAATATTTAAAAAATAAATTAAAATATGTAAATATAAGTAAATATTTATAAAATATTTAAATATATATCAAATTTAAGCTGGAGACTTAGTTTTATTGTGGCACATTAACAGAATATTACTCTAATTAACTTTTAAATAGGAATTAATGGAATATTCAATCAACTGAAAAGAGAATGGAGTGGTCGACGATATCGAAGGCGGAGAAGATGTCGAGGGAGATGAGATCACTATATTCAGTCATGTCGCGAGAAATGAGTAGGTCGTTGTAAACTTTCACGCAGGCGATTTGTGTGGATTGATTAGAGCGGAAGGCGGATTGAAAAGGAGGGTACATATTACATGAAGAGAGATAAACATTGATCTGTATTAAGATAATGCGCTCTAAGAGCTTGGAAAGAGTAGAGGGGATTGAAATAGGGCGATAGCTAGAAGGAAGTGAGGGGTCGAGCGATTGTTTCTTAAGGAGGGGACGAACGATGGCGGATTTCCAGTGTGAAGGAAATATACGGCCGCGGATTGACGAGTTAAACAAGGTGGTGAGGAAAGGGGATACGATGAGCATATGGATTTAAGTATAAAGTAGGAAAGGGATTGGCAGGTAAGGTTTTGTTGGACAAGAACATGAGGACAGATGAGACTTCAGCAGGTGAGACAAGGAGAAGATGAACGAGTTTTAGGAGGATGAGACGATGCGAGTAACAGTGAGATGAAACGGAGACGGGATTGTGACAGAGCCACGATGATACTTTTGTTAAAAGAAATGACGAATGATCATGGAGATTCATGTTGCAAGACGAAGAGGAGTGAGAAAGGATTGAGTTTAAAGTATGCCCGAGAGACTTAGATTTTAATAAAGTGTTGATTCTATGCTGTCAGAAGGATTTGCATTTTTTTTGCGTAGTAAGTGGAGATCAGAACGGCGAAGGGCAAGATAGTAATCACGTAGAGACGGAGTGAGCGAGCGGATATCACGTCTGAGAGAGCGGTAATAGACTCAAAAAGCATGAAGGAGTCGATGATTTAAGAGTAGCCATTGGATGTCAAACTATGGAGCACGGTGCAAGCGACGGTGAGGGTGGAGCTTGAAGGGCAAGATAAGATCGAGAGTGGATGTGAGTTCAGAGTCTAAAAGAAAGGCAAGATCGTGAGGAGGAGATGTTATTGTGAGAGAAGATAGAGACGATTTGAGGAAGACAGAGCGGAGAAAGGGATGTCGAGTTTTCCACATGACACAGTCCCAAGCGTGGTGCGACTTTCACATCGGTCCATAAATGTATGGAATGCGCTGCCTAAAGAAATTGCATGTGCATCCTGCTACTTCAGCTTCAAGCAAAATATTCGACATTAGCTATCAAATACTGGAGTGGACGCTTTAAGTTTTTTTAGTTATTTAATTTTTTCCTTTTCTGTGAACAGTTAAAATAGCCATTTGCGGCATATAATTTAATAATACAAATTTATTTAATGTGGCAAATGCGTACAAGCTGTACGCTTACAAGTCCACAAACAAAAATGAGAAAGTCAAGCAGATAAATTGTTAAAATGGGATCGGATTTGTCGTTTGAAGCACTGCAGGGAAGTTGATTGGCGTATATGAATGGGCAGATGATTCCACGATAGAGGAGCAGCCACCAGGAAGGAGCGGAGTCCAAAGGAGGTAGAGTAGTTTGGGACATGTAAAAGAAGGGAATTACAGGAACGCAAGGAACAGTAAACAGGACGAGAATTATCAAGAAAAGGAAGGTTGAGAAATGAAGGGGTATGAAAAGTTACAAAGGGAAAGCAACGATAAGAAGACGAATTTGAACACGACAATAAATTGTAGGCAAATCGAGAGAAGCAAGATGGTAGGATGTATGATCAAAACGACGAAGACGGAGGAGAATTCGGACAGCTGCGTTGACGATGCGTTGTAGGGGAAGAAGAGTGGATTTAGGTGAGTTGGAAAATAGACTAAGACAATAATCGAGTCTAGAAAAAAGGAGAGATGATATGAGAGTCATACAAGAAGGGAAATCGATCAATCTACGAACTTGACGGAGGTTGCGGAGTATCAAGGTAGATGAGCGTACTTTTTCTCTAACGAAAGGTTTAAGTGAAAGTCGGTTGTCAAAATGGAAGCCTAGGAAAACGAGATTATCAACGATAGGAAGAATTGTAGAATTTAATGATACGGAGGGAGGTTCGAAGCCGAGGCGTCGAGTTAGGATCCACATAATTTTGGATTTATCAGGATTCAGAGAAAGGCGAAGGGAAGAAAGATGATTGGAAATTGAGACAAGACAGTCCGAAGCGGAAACACTAAGATCGTGAATACGATAAACAGGTGCATGAGCATAGATGAGAATGTCATCAGCATATTGCATAACATGGAAGTTAAATTTATGAGAAATCGAAGACAAATCACCAAGAAGAAGAGAGAAAAGTATAGGGCCTAATACGGAGCCTTGTGGAACACCGGACGGAATGGACGAAGGATGGGAGAGAGAAGAGTTAGAATATACGCGAAATGTACGGTTTGATAGATATGAAGAAAACCATGACACAGTGGGTAAAGAGAAGCCATAATCATGACGAAGGTGATGGAGAAGAATCGAGTGAACGACGATGTCAAAAGCAGACGATAGATCAAAAGAAACTATGAGACTACATAATTTATGATCGCGCGATATTAGTAAGTCGTTATAAACTTTAAGACATGCAATTTCGGTAGAGTAATTAGAGCGAAAAGCGGCTTGGAAGGGAGGAAATAAGTTAGAGGAATAGAGATATGTATTAACTTGCTTAAGAACGAGACGCTCAAAGAGTTTAGAGAGGGTTGGGAGAAGTGAAATAGGACGGTACGAAGATGGTAGTGAGGAGTCGAGAGATTGCTTTTTGATGAGAGGACGAACAGTGGCGCATTTCCAGATGGCAGGAAATGTACGGCTACGGATGGACGAGTTGAACAATGTGGTTAGGAAGGGTAAGATAACGGAGCAGATATTTTTAAGCAAGTGAGTGGGAATTGGGTCAGAAGGAGAGGTTTTATTAGGTAATGACAGCAGAACCGAAGAAACTTCATCAGACGAAACGGGAAGAAGGTGGAATAGTTCTGGGAGGGAAGTATCTAAAGAGAAGAGTGGGTACAAGGGGGCTACGGGTAGTAGGGAAAGTAAATTAGATAGCTTAGTTTGTAGATAATATGAAAATTCATCAGGATTTATATTACAAGGGGTAGATGATCGTAAAAGAATTGAGTTTAAGATTTTCCAATGAGATTTAGTGTTGGAAGATGACTCGAGTTGATTTCGCCAAAAGAGAGTACGTTTAGTACGTATAAGAATGAGATGTGAACGGCGTTGAGAAAAGTAGGAATCACGAAGATTTGGAGGGAGTGAGTTGGGTGAACGTTTAAGAAAGCGTTTATACATACGAAAAGAGTGACGGAGGCGACGCTTAGAAAGACTACAGTCAGAATCCAACCAGGGAGCATGGCGTGAGCGCTGGGAACGTCGAAGTCGACTAGGCAGAAGGTTATTGAGGATCGACGTAAGTTCAGAATCAAACAGAATGCAGAGATCATCGGGAGAGAGATAGTGAAGAGGAAGTGAAAAGAGTGAAGAATTGAGTAAGGCTGTGCAGAGATCAGGGATATCGAGAAGCTTCCATGGTCGACTTGGTGTAGATAAAGATAAAGGCGGAGAAGGAGGATGGGGACGAGTAAGAGTAAGAGTGACAAGGAAATGATCGAACAAACCAGGATCAGTAATTGACAAGGAGGTATAGTCATTGAAGCAGTTAGGAACAGCAATGATGTCGAGAGCACCGCCGAGAATATGAGTTCGGCTTGTTGAAAGTAATTTATAGTTAAAATCAGAAAAAAGATTAGTTAAAGTGATAGAGTCATGGTCAGCCGTGCGATCAAGACGAATGTTAAAGTCCCCGAGAACAAAAGAAGGAGTATAAGACAATGAACAGTGAGACATTAGATCTGCAAGGTCGTTAAAGAAGATACGTGATGGGGCAACTGAACCTGGACGGTATACAATCACAAGTTCCAGAGGGAAAGGCGTTGATAATCTGCATATGAGTAATTTGAACGAAGTGTAACGGATGTTAACGTTGATTTTACGTAAAGACATTGGGTGACGAGCAATGGCAACAATACCGCCATGGTTAGACGCAGTAGATGTATGAGATGTAATTTGACGAGCTGATTCAACTAGAGAACAACCAGAGCGACATAGACGACGAATAGCAAGATCGTCGGAGTCAGAGTGCCAGGATTCGGTAATGCAGAGAATATCGATAGATAATTGATCGAAGATATCTTGAAGCATATCAGCTTTATGGAGAATGGAGCGAGTATTGAATAGACTAAGACGAAAAGTATGCTTAGGAGCGAGATCGACTAGCGAAGAAGACAAGGGGGAGAGATGGGACGCCATCGAATTTTTGGCCTTGTGTGAAGAACGTGAAAATTTCCGTTGATTTTACGTATAGATAAGGATGACTCGCCGTTTGTTTCACGTCGATGTTTTTCAATGCGAGCTAAATTGAGCTGGGCAATATCAGAAGGGGAGCGGTCAGGAAAGATACGGCAAGTAGATGAAGTGGTAAGAAGTTTAAAACGTTGGGAGAGTACCGAAGAGGCATGTGAACTATGTCATAAAACGATTTTTAAGAGTGGAGGACTGAGATGATTAGATTTAGTGGATTTGTTCAAACGAATAAAGGATACAGGAGCGATATTATTGAAGAGTGATGGGTTATCATCAGGTAGAATGGTTGCTAGGATAGACCTGAAAGCAGATACATCATCATCGAGGCGAGATTGTGGAGAAGCAGATTCGGAAAGCTTTAAGTTTGATATGATTATACAGCGATCGCGCGAAGGAAAACGATTTCGTGGATGTGGTGGACGGACAGAGCTGGTAGGAGTCGAGGTAGATGAGCAGATAGAAGTGGAAATGACAGGGGTGCTTGATAAAGAATTAATATTGGTTGGATCAAGTGTGACATGAGCGGGGTGTTGAATCGGTTGATCAGAGATGTGACTGGATATGATTTTAAATGAAGGATATAAATTATTTGGAAGTGTTACGTGGGAGGTAGAGTAAGGATAATTAAAATAGGTTGGGGCATGAGTGACAGGAATGGAGTGTTGAATCAGTTGATCGGAAATGTTACTGGAAATGATTTTGATGGAAGGGTATAAATTATTGAGAGGTGATACAGGGGAGGTCGAGTAAGGAGTACGTGAGGAGAATAAAGAAGTTTGAGATTTATTTAGATTGGGGGAGGAATAGGAAAGAGGAGGTACGAGATGAAAAGCTTTACCGTTAGCATTGTTAGAATGAGAAAGATTAATGGAAGTTTGGTACGTAGTTGAACGAGGAGTGTGTGAGAGAGTAGGTTTAATAATGGAATTATATGATGCGAAGTCAGGTGTTGATGCGAGGGAAACATCTAAAACAGCATTGGTTTGAGTGGTCGTGTGTGATACAGGAGTAGATGAGCAGGATAAATGTAGCAGTCGTACTGATGCACAAAAACCGCAAGTGAAATGTTTACGTTTATACACCGAGTGGTCGGATATTTTAACACGAACAAGTGTCCATACATCGCAATATATATGAAATAATTATATTCTTATATTATAAAAATTCTTATAATATTATAATATTATAAGAATAATATTATATGATTATATAATTCTTATAATATAATTATTATGTGATAAAAATAAAATTTAGATGATATCGGCAGCACTCATCAAAATAAAAACCGCTTTCTTTAATTTTGAAATTTAGTTATATTTTAAAAAATATTTTATAATTTTTTTAGTCAAATTGTTCTTACATAAGCCATCACTTGTTTTAGATGTTTTTTTTCTGCCCTTTCCAAAAATTTCATATTATATGACATTATCTTGACTCTTTTTAAACTTTGAATATGTACGTGCATATTACTTTTACTTCATCGTGATGAGAAGCAATACGCTTATCCCACGATCTTAACTTTATTACTTTATCTTTGTTTATTGCAACGACCATGTCATGCAGATTGAAATCTATAGTACATACTTTACTCTAGCTGTATGCTAATCGCATTGAAAAGTTTTATATTTTCCGATGCTAAAATCTGGACCATTTCTTCCGTTTCATCTCTCGTCGCTTATCTTCTACATCAAAACTTACATCTAATTGTGCTTCAATGGTTTAAACACCTATCCAAACACTAACTTTAAATTTATTTGTTTTGCTTCTTATTGTCATCTATGTTAACTTAATCTTCTTTCGCAATAGCCATTGAATATCAATTCAAATTAAATAAGGTCATATTTTCTACTTGTCCGGGTGTTTTTTAGCTTTTGAAACTTGCAGAAAGAGGGTAAATGACTATGCATACGATGTGAAAAGAAATCAAAAATCCTTAATGTCTGACTACATTTAAATGTTAAATAGAATGTTTCGGTATTTACAGGATCACGCTATCTTTGATCATTTTTACTAATTGCAAAAACAAGAAAACTGCTAGCCCATTTACATTAGAGGCATTTTTATCTTAATCGGTATTGAGCAATTGCATAATTGCACAGTTTATATTAGTAATGAAAGGCTGAAACAAAATTGAACACAATAAAACATGATCATTAAACTAAAATCAACTGCACATTCAACTACTTTATCTTTCACGGTGTGCCTGAAGCATAGGCTTAACTTTACAATGTGCAACATATACTGATAGGATAAAAATTTTATATTTAAAAGTGGAAAGGTTATTAATATTCTGATGACATTCTCATCTATGCTCATGCACCTGTTTATCGTATTCAGGATCTTAGTGTTTCTGCTTCCGACTGTCTTGTATCAATTTCCAATCATCTTTCTTCCTTTCGCCTTTCACTGAATCTTGATAAATCCAAAATTCTGTGGATCTTAACTCGACGCCTCGGCTTAGAACCCCCTCTCCGTATCATTAAATTCTGCAATTCTTCCTATCGTTGATAATCTGGTTTTCCTAGGCTTCCATTTCGACAACCGACTTTCACTTAAACCTTTCCTTAGAGATAAAGTACGCTCATCGACCTTGATACTCCGCAAACTCCGTCAAGTTTGTAGATTGATCAATCTCCCTTCTTGTATGACTATAATATCTTCTCTCCTTTTTTCTAGACTCGATTATTGGCTTAGTCTATTTTCTAACTGACCTAAATCCACTCTTCTTCCCCTACAACGCATCGTCAACGCAGCTGTCCGAATTCTCCTCCGTCTTCGTCGTTTTGATCATACATCCTACCATCTTGCTTCTCTCGATTTGCCTACAATTTATTGTCGTGTTCAAATTCGTCTTCTTATCGTTGCTTTCCGCCTTGTAACTTTTCATACTCCTTCATTTCTCAATCTTCCTTTTCTTGATAATTCTCATCCTGTTTACTGTTTCTTACGTTCCTGAAATTCCCTTCTTTTACATGTCCTAAACTACTCTACCTCTTTTGGCTTCCGCTCCTTCCTGGTGGCTGCTCCTCTATTGTGGAATCATCTGCCCATTCATATACGCCAATCAACTTCCCTGTCGTGCTTCAAACGCCAAATCCAATCCCATTTAAACAATTTATCTGTTTGACTTTTTCGTTTTTGTTAGTGGACTTGTAAGCGTGCAGCTTGTACGCATTTGTCACTTTAAATAAATTTGTATTATTATATTATCATATTATCATTAAGAACTTTTTATACTGAGAATGCTTTTGTACATAGTTAATATTTACGAAAATTATAAAAGTATTTTAGTGTTGGAGGGCAAAGGATCTCATGCACTGTAGCATAATTTGTATGTGCCACCACACGTGAAGGATTGACAGATAAACGTAGTTCTATGAAACTCAAGTGTCATTAGATAAAAAATAGATATATGACATAGTATGATTAACTGACTCCGTTCTACCGCATAAGCTCATCACACAAAAATAATCGGGCCAAATTTTTTCGCATATGTTACAAGGCTTGGTCACACAAGATAAAACATCCATGTCATCTAAAAAGGCGAAAATGATGACACCTTAACAATGCTAATAAAAAGGTGAAACGATGTTCAGGTGAACGGTTACGTGCGAAGAACTAAACCAGCAATGCAAAAAGTATTCACAATATTTATCACTTCGTCTAAATACGCCATGTAATCGCTAGCCGTAGAAGCTAAAGACAAACCCTTAACATAAGTCCTGGTTATTATAATTCTTACACAAATTACAAGATTAATATACACAAGATCGAGTAATAAACAGTTGGAACAGACTCCCGTCATCTGCCGTCATCTACAATAAATAACATACAATCTCCCGTCATCTACAATAAATAACATACAATCTAATATACATACAACGAGGAGAATAAAATCACGAATCAAACGACTATATACAAATGGGTCGGAAAAAACAAAAGTCTCAAGTTCCCAACCATGTTGCGTCCAACACCGATGTTAGAGATGTTTCCAATGGATCTGAACAACAAGTCCTTTGCTCAAACAATGATTGTCACACGTGGGTAAGTATTTGGACTTCAGAATTCCAGGCATCTTGCCTTGCAGACAACGAATTCTACTGTGGCTACTGTTCGGCTAAGATGATAAATACGATGAAGAGTGAAATAGAGAGTCTCAAGACAAATATATTGAAACTATCTGGCAATGCAGCGATGTCCACACATGCCTCTTCGTATTGTAATAAGTCTCAACCTCGATGCCCAATTCTCCCGCATTCGATTGCCTCTAAGAATGCCAAATCTCCCATCTCTTCTACAGGTATTACTATACATCCTTCAATTTTGCCCAATCAATCAGCTCAATCTTCTGATGTTACTGTCATTGACCATTTGCAACCCAGTATTTCTTTTGTCGTATCAGATAAATCACCTTACATCTCTACCCCTCATCGCGTTTCTCCGTCATCATCAGATAATCCATTATCAGATAATCTGAAGGAGCCGCAAATTGTATCGCAGCAAGATGGATTTTGTCAAGTTTATGATAAATCTACCGATACAGTGACGGAGCCGCAAATTGTTACAACTAATGTATGTTCACTCCCCGACACCCCACGTCCCGTCCTTCCTGTCTCGTTTCTCAATAACTTGCATCCATCAATTAAAATCACCTCCACCAGCCTCCACTATCCTTCCACTCATAACCTTTCCTCACATCGCTTGCCACCCGCTTTATTATCATTATCCTCTATGTCTCCCGTCGTCAAACCAAATCCCTCCAAATCATCAACTGCCAGCTCTTCTATCGTGATCTCACCTACTCACGTCAGTCGTCCTCCTTTACGGAAGCGCTTTGCTTCTCGCGATCGTTGCGTCATTGTTACTAATATCACGCCTTCTAACTTCTTATCCCCACAAGCACGTCTGGACCACGATGTTTCCGCCTTCAGATCCATCCTCTCGTCTATTGTTCCTGCGGATAAACCATCCTTTTTCAAGGACATTTCTCCAGTCGCATTCATCCGTCTAAACAAATCTTCTCAATCTAATCCTTCCCAGCCCCCTCTCCTAAAAATTGTTTTCAAGCATCGCTCTCACGCGTCTTCTGTCCTCTCTCAACGATTCAAACTCATGTCATCTTCAACCACTCGAATTTTCCCCGATCGCGCCCCTTCCGAAATCGCTCAAATCTCTTCAGCCCGCATCGAAAAACGTCGTCGCGAGGAAAACGGCGAAACTTCACTCGCCATCCGAAACATAGACGGAAATTTTCAAATTGTCCACACCCGTCCAAAAATTCGATGGCGCTCCATCTCTCCTATGTGTCTTCTCCACTAGTCTCTTTCGCCACAGCACACGGTTTCCGCCTCGGTCTCCTCAACACTAGATCTATTCTCAATAAATCCGATCTTATCCTCAACCTATTCACAAAGCAATCCATCGATCTCTTCTGCCTCACCGAATCCTGGCACTCAGATTCCGACGACCTTTCCATTCGCCGTCTGCTCTCTACCGGTTGCTCCCTAGTCGAATCCGCCCGCCCCCTCAGCTCATGCCCTTCTAAATCCTCTAATCATGGCGGCATCGTCGCATTCGCGCGTCACCCAGCGTCTCTTCGCAAAATCAATCCCCCTTTCAGTCCTTGCTCTTTTGAATTGCTCACTTGTCGTTATTCTAACCCGATCACTCTAGATCTCGCCATTGTATACCGTCCTGGTTCATCAGCTCCTACTGCCTTATTTTTTACCGAACTCGCTGACCTCCTTTCTCATTGTTCTTTGTCCTCAATCCCTTCACTCGTTCTAGGCGACTTCAATATCCGCCTAGACCGCCCCTCTTCCACAGATTCCATCCGCTTCATCAACATTCTATCCAACTACAATTACAAACTAATCTCCACTGCCCCCACACATATACTTGGCGGGGCACTCGACATCATCGCTGTCCCCGATCATTTTGCTGCCCACACCTCACTGTCCATCTCTGATCCTGGTCTATCCGATCACTTTCTTATCACCCTTGATCTCGCTCGCAACCACACCCCTCCTCACACACCTACAATCCTACGTCGCCCTTGGAGAAATCTTGACCTTTCCCTTCTCCGCTCTGCCTTACTCAAATCGTCTCTATCATTACCCACAATAACATATTCATCTCCTCACGATCTCGCCTTTCTTTTCGACTCTGAACTCACATCCACTCTCGATATTCTCTTGCCCTTCAAGTCTCACCCACACCGTCGCTTGCACCGTGCCCCATGGTTTGACATCCAATGTCTACTCTCAAAGCGTCGACTCCGCCATGCTTTTCGAGTCTATCACCGCTCTCTCAGACGCGATTTCCGCTCGATCACTCCGTCTTTCCGTGATTCCTATCTTGCTCTTCGCCGGTCTCATCTCCACCTACTACGTACCAAATGCAACTCCTTCTGGCAGCATAAAATCATCACTTCATTCAACTCTAAGACTCTCTGGCATACTTTTAACTCAATCCTGGCTCGTTCCTCTACGCCTTGCAACATCAATGCTAATGATTATTCGTCATTTCTCCAGACTAAAGTATCCACGCTGCTCTCTCACACCCCGGTCTCCATCCTATCCCACTCTGCCCAGTCTACTCTCATCCTTCCGGAACTCTTTCATCTTCTCCCTGTATCACCTACAGAAGTATCACACTCCTCCGTTCACACTTTCTCGACACCTGATTCACAGTCTTGTTTTGTTGTGGTTATGTAAGCGTGCGCTGGCACGCATTTGCCACGTTAAAATAAATCTTTTTTTTTAAACCCTTCTTAAAGTGTTTCGTGGCCGCATCCAAGTCTTAGGAGAAAGATTAGCCAATAAACTACTACCCAGAATCTCCAGTGTATTAACCTTATTAATCTTCATAGTATTAAACTTCAGTGTGCTAATCTTAAAAGATTAGTCGCTCGTAGAATCTGGAATCGCTTAAACACTCATTGAGTTATAGCGTCTTCTCAGCACCTATTCCGTCACAAAAAAAGGATTTATTTAAACGTGGCAAATGCATGCCAGCGCACGCTTACATAACCACAACAAAACAAGACTGTGAATCAGGTGTCGAGAAAGTGTGAACGGAGGAGGTGTTTGAATGTGATAAAGGAGGGGGCGCGGCGGACGTCGAGAGGGAGTTGATTCCAGGCGAGTGAGGCGGTGACGAGGAAGGATCGGAGACCGTAGTTGTTGGAGTAATTAGGAACGTGGAGTAAGAGGGTATGACAGGAACGAAGCGATAGCGAGGTGGGGCGAGTATCGTCTAAGAAAGGAAGGTTGATGAACGATGGGGAGCCGACAGCGATGAGACGAAAAGTAACGAGAAGAAGGCGGAGTTTGATGCGGATGTGGATGGTGGGCCAGGAGAGTTGGGCAAAATATGTGGATGTGTGGTCGAAGCGACAGAGACGAAAGAGCACTCGAACGGCGGTGTTGATTATTCGTTGTAGGGGTAGGATGATGGATTTTGGAGAATTGGCGAAAAGGTTAAGGCAGTAATCGATTTTAGGGAAAAGAAGCGATGAAAGAAGATACATACAAGAACGGAAGTCGATAAGGGGGCGGATACGGCGGATGTCACGGAGAATTAAGTTAGATGAGCGGACCTTGTCACGGACGAAGGGTTTAAGGGAAAGGTGATCATCGAAATGGAAGCCTAAGAAAGTGAGATTGTGGACTATAGGGATGATCGATGAGGCAAAAGATACAATGGGAGGAGATATGCTTGGTTTACCGGGAAGGATCCACATTTTTTGGACTTTTCGGGGTTTAGAACGATATGGAGATTGGAGAGACGTTTGTAGATAGAAGAAAGACAGTTGGAGGCAGAAATGCCGATATCGTGTATGCGATGTGCGGCTGCATGAACATAGATTAGAATGTCATGGGCGTATTGCATGACCTTAAAGGAGTAAGGTTTGATAAACGGAGATAGATCGCCAAGCAGAAGAGAGAAAATCAGGGGACCTAGGACTGAACCTTGTGGGACCCCGCAAAAAATAGGGATGGGAGGGGAGGATGATGAATTAGAACAGACGCGAAAGGAACGGTCGGATAGATATGAGGCGAACCATGCTACGGAGGAGGAAGAAAAGCCGTAATCATAACGAAGGCGAGAAAGGAGGACGGAGTGGTCGACAATGTCGAATGCGGAGGAGAGGTCGAGGGAGATGAGAACACTATATAGAGCCTTGTCTCGAGAAATGAGTAAGTCGTTGTACACTTTTATGCATGCGATTTCTGTCGAGTGATTAGAGCGGAAAACGGATTGGAAAGGAGGGTACAGATTGGATGAGGAGAGATAAGCGTTGATTTGTATTAAGATGAGGCGTTCTAAGAGCTTAGAAAGAGTAGGGAGTAGTGAAATGGGGCGATAGCTAGATGGAAGGAAGTAGTCGAGCGATTGTTTCTTAAGGAGGGGACGAACGATTACGGATTTCCAGTGTGAAGGGAAGATACGACTGCGGATGGACGAGTTAAACAAGGTTGTGAGAAATGGGGATATCGATGAGCATATAGATTTTAATATGTGAGTAGGCAGGGGATCGGCAGGTGAGGTTTTGTTGGGCAAGGACATGAGGACAGATGATACTTCTGTAGGTGATACAGGGAGAAGATGAAAGAGTTCGGGAAGGATGAGAGTAGACTGGGCAGAGTGGAATAGGATGGAGACCGGGGTGTGAGAGAGCAGCGTGGATACTTTAGTCTGGAGAAATGACGAATAATCATTAGCATTGATGTTGCAAGGCGTAGAGGAACGAGCCAGGATTGAGTTAAAAGTATGCCAGAGAGTCTTAGAGTTGAATGAAGTGATTATTTTATGCTGCCAGAAGGAGTTGCATTTGGTACGTAGTAGGTTGAGATGAGACCGGCGAAGAGCAAGATAGGAATCACGGAAAGACGGAGTGATCGAGCGGAAATCACGTCTGAGAGAGCGGTGATAGACTCGAAATGCATGGCGGAGTCGACGCTTTGATAGTAGGCATTAGATGTCAAACCACGGGGCACGGTGCAAGCGACGGTGTGTGTGAGAATTGAAGGGCAAGAGAATATCGAGAGTGGATGTGAGTTCAGAGTCGAAAAGAAAGGCGAGATCGTGAGGAGATGAATATGTTATTGTGGGTAATGATAGAGATGATTTGAGTAAGGCAGAGCGGAGAAGGGAGAGGTCAAGATGTCTCCAAGGACGACGTAGGATTGTAGGTGTGTGAGGAGGGGTGTGGTTGCAAGTGAGATCAAGGGTGATAAAAAAGTGATTGGATAGACCAGGATCAGAGATGGACAGTGAGGAGTAGGCAGCAAAATGATCGGGGACAGCGATGATGTCAAGTGCCCCACCAGGTATATGTGTGGGAGCAGTGGAGACTAGTTTGTAATTGTAGTTGGATAGAATGTTGATGAACCGGATGGAATCCTTGGAAGAGGGGACGTCTAGGCGGATATTGAAGTCGCCTAGAACGAGTGAAGGGATTGAGGACAAAGAACAATGAGAAAGGAGGTCAGCGAGTTCGGTAAAAAATAAGGCAGTAGGAGCTGATGAGCCAGGACGGTATACAATGGCGAGATCTAGAGTGACCGGGTTTAGAATAACAACAAGTGAGCAATTCAAAAGAGCAAGGACTGAAAGGGGGATTGATTTTGCGAAGAGACGCTGGGTGACGAGCGAATGCGTCGATGCCGCCATGATTAGAGAATTTAGAAGGGCATGAGCTGAGGGGGCGGGCGGATTCGACTAGGGAGCAACCGGCAGAGAGCAGACGGCGAATGGAAAGGTCGTCGGAATCTGAGTGCCAAGATTCGGTGAGGCAGAAGAGATCGATGGATTGCTTGGTGAATAAGTTAAGGATAAGATCGGATTTATTGAGAATAGATCTAGTTTTGAGGAGAACGAGGCGGAAACCGTGTGTTGTGGCGAAAGAGTCTAGTGGAGAAAACACATAGGAGAGATGGAGCGCCATTGAATTTTTGGACGGGTGTGGACAACTTGAAAATTTCCGTCTATGTTTCGGATGGAGAGTGATGTTTCGCCGTTTTCCTCGAGACGGGGTTTTTCGATGCGGGCTGAAGAGACTCGAAAGGGGCTCTTTTGAATTGCTCACAACAAGTGAGCAATTCAAAAGAGAAAGGACTGAAAGGGGGATTGATTTTGCGAAGAGACGCTGGGTGACGAGCGAATGCGACGATGCCGCCATGATTAGAGGATTTAGAAGGGCATGAGCTGAGGGGGCGGGCGGATTTGACTAGGGAGCAACCGGCAGAGAGCAGACGGCGAATGGAAAGGTCATCGGAATCTGAGTGCCAGGATTCGGTGAGGCAGAAGAGATCGATGGATTGCTTGGTGAATAGGTTGAGGATAAGATCGGATTTATTGAGAATAGATCTAGTGTTGAGGGGACCGAGGCGGAAACCGTGTGTTGTGGCGAAAGAGTCTAGTGGAGAAAACACATAGGAGAGATGGAGCGCCATCGAATTTTTGGACGGGTGTGGACAACTTGAAAATTTCCGTCTATGTTTCGGATGGAGAGTGATGTTTCGCCGTTTTCCTCGCGACGGCGTTTTTCGATGCGGGCTGAAAAGACTCGAGTTATTTCAGAAGGGGCGCGATCGGGGAAAATTCGAGTGGTTGAAGATGGCATGAGTTTGAATCGTTGAGAGAGGACAGAAGACGCGTGAGAGCGATGCTTGAAAACAATTTTTAGGAGAGGGGGCTGGGAAGGATTAGATTGAGAAGATTTGTTTAGACGAATGAATGCGACAGGAGAAATGTCCTTGAAAAAGGATGGTTTATCCGCAGGAACAATAGACGAGATGATGGATCTGAAGGCGGAAACATCGTGGTCTAGACGTGCTTGTTGAGATAAGGAGTTAGAAGGCGTGATATTTGTGACAATGACGCAACGATCGCGAGAAGCAAAGCGCTTCCGTAAAGGAAGATGACTGAGGTGAGTTGGTGAGATCACGATAGATGAGCTGGCAGTTGATTATTTGGAGGGATTTGGTTTGACGACGGGAGACATAGAGGATAATGATAATAAAGAGGGTGGCAAGCGATGTGAGGAAAGGTTATGAGTGGAAGGATAGTGGAGGTTGGTGGAGGTGATTTTGATTGATGGATGCAAGTTATTGAGAAACGAGACGGGAAGGACGGGACTTGGGGTGTCGGGGAGTGAAGATGACATGAAATGGGAAGTGTATATGGTGACAGGGTCGGTGGGTGGAGAAAGGATATTAGAAACGACGGGTGTAGTTTGAGTTGACGTATTGGATGTTGATATGTGTTTATTGGAAAGGTTGCAGATTTGTTTGTTGGCACAAAAACCACATACGAAGTCTTCTTTAGCCTTATTCTTGTCGCAGTTGATTGTTGTCCAGACGCTGCAGTCGTGTATCGAGCACTGTACTTGCAGTTGTCCATAGTTGGTGTCAGTCTTAGTTGTTTTCTTACGTCCTCCCATAAACGATGGTTGTCGTCGGTTGTTGTCATCGATGGTTGTCGTCGATGGTTGTCGTTTAAGATGTTTGTAACTTTTTGTATAGAAGTCCTTGTATGTTTATCAGAAACCAAAATTTTTTTAAAGTAGATCATGTTTGTCTAATTTTATAACTGCTAGCGAAATGTAGATGACATATGAAGTCCCATGTCATTTTCACTCCCGACACCTCAGTCCCGTCTCTCCTAACTCGTTTCAATAATCTACATCCATTAATCAAAATCACCTCCACCAACATCCACGATCCTTCCACTCATAACCTTTCCTCACATCACTTGCCACCCACTTTATTATAATTATCTTCTATGTCTCCCGTCGTCAAACCTACTTCCTTTATATCATCAACTCCCAGCTCTCCTATCGTGATCTCTCCAACTCACGTTACTCGTTCTCCTTTACGGAAACGCTTTCCTTCTCGTGATTGTTGCGTCATCGTCACTAATATCACTCCTTCAACCTCCTTATCTCCATAAGCACGTATCGACCACGATGTTACCACCTTCAGATATATCCTCTCGTATATTGTTCTTGTGAATAAACCATCCTTTTTCAACGACATCTCTCCTGTCGCATTCATCGGCCTAAACAAATATCAATCTAATATTTCTCAACTCCCCCCAAATTGTTTTCAAGCATCGCTCTCACGCGTCCTCTGTCCTCTCTCAACGATTTAAATTCATGTTCTCTTCTGCCACTCGCATTTCCCTGATTGCATCCTTTCCGAAATCACTCAACTCTCTTCTGCCCGTATCGATAAATGCTGTTGCAAGGAAAACGACGAAATATCCTTCTCCATCCGAAACATCGACGGAAATTTTCAAGTTATTTACGAAATTCGATGACGCTCCATCTCCCCTCTATGACTTATCCGCTAGTCCCCATCACCACCACGTACGGTTTCCGCCTGGGCCTCCTCAACACTAGATCTATTCTCCATAAATCTGATATCATCCTCATCATATTCACCAAGCAATCAATCGATCTATTCTGTCTCACCGAATCCTGGCACTCCGATTCCGACGGCCTCTTCGCTGTCCCCGATCGTTTTGCTGCCTACACCTCACCGTCCATATCCGATCATGGTTTATCCGATCTCTTTCTCGACACTCTTGATCTCACTTCCAACCACTCCCCGCTTAATTATTATGATATTAGATTGAAATAACGTGTATTCTACATAACAAACGAATACGAGCAAATGATTCATGTTGGTGACATTCGTTGATTCTTCCAACTGTAAACTAATTCGTACTGAGCTGCTTTTGATTCCATATACAACTTGTGTAAGGACGTTTTCGCTCATCTCAACTATTCTTGATTTCATGATTAGCTTTTCCCCACTATAATATGAAGATTTTTCTCTTGCAATCGTGTACGCAACTTCACAAGAAACTTTCAAAATAAGTTTTTCGTATTTACAAATTAGAATCCTTGAAGGGTTCACTTCTGGGTCGAATCGTACCCTCTTTAGTTTCATTTCCTCTTCTGTTCCATCCCCACAATGTACACTATTGAAGTGGTTCAGTAACTTGAATGGTCGCAAACTTTCATTGAAAAGAACCGAATTAAAAGTCATGCATTTCTCTTTGATTATGCCTTTTTTAACAATCTTTGTGAAACCGTACCTTACAAATTCTTTCATTTAAATAAATCTTTCATTTCATTTAAATGTTTTACCTAGTAGAATATTCGTGATTCACCAGTCGTGATCCACCAGGTGGGTCAGGACCCCCTGGTGGGTCCTTATTAAATTCGTCTTACCATCCTCTGTTACTCCTTGACGTTATGACAAGATGAACAATCTGAAATTATCAATATGAGAGAAAAAATCTTTAATTTCATTTGAATGTTTTATCTAGTAGAATATTCGTGACTCACCAATCTCCTTCCGTGACCCACCTGGTGGGTCATGACCCATATGTTAAGAAATGCTGCTCTAGATATATGCACTGATGAATTAACGAAATAACAGAATCACGCGATACATTAAGGAAATGTATTCTCATTATTTTCCACTTATGTTTTTAATTTACGTTTTAAAATTCTTGAATTTCACTATTAAAAAAATATTTCATTTAATAGTCAATTATATTAAATTGCTATTGATAATTAATTATTAGTCTTAATTTACATTGATAATTAATAATATTTTTAATTAATAATTAATTTTATTCAATATTTTAAAAAATATTATTTAATATTAAATTAATAATAAATAGAATAGATTAGTGAGGATTATTAATCTATCAAATATTTTAGTTTAAGATTTTTATTCTTGCGTTTGCGATGAATGTTTTACCAAATTTGTTACAATTTGCGAACTTCCACTACAAACGACACTATATTTTTTCATGTACGGGACTACATTTTGTTAGAAGTGTGTGATAAACGCTTGCAAAAGCACATTTTAGTTTGTTATAAAAATACTTTAGCACATAATGCCTATAACCGAATATATTGCTATCATTTTAATTGAGATTATTGTATTTCTTTTATCTTAATGCCAACCATGTTGTTCTCATCATATATATGAGTTGTCCCTAGCAATCTCGTCACTTACATTTTTTAAGACCGTAACTTTTATCAGAATCTTGCTTTTGATAAAATTCACTACGTTTATTTATTAGTTGGGAAGAAGACAGGTTTATTTTATTTATTACAATTTTCAATGACTAAGTGAGGAAATAAAAAAATTAAAACGTGTTATTTGTTATGAGACATGTAGCGTTTGTAGTATACTGTTCCAAAATTTATTTTTTTTACTTTGAAAAGTCAGCTGTATCGCTGTGGTATCGTGACCCAGCTTTGAAGCATCTAAACTTTTAAGCAAACTCAATTCATATGATGTATCAATTCAATGTAATGGTGCGCAAGAAAACATTGATATTTCATTTATTGACATTCTTAAACATTTCCCGATTTTAGTTTTTCAACCTGCATTAATATGTTGATAATATCTTATCAATATCCAGGTACTTCTAGTAACATTATACAGCAAAATATTGAACAAACTGAACAAGGTCGAACAAAACGAATTCTTCAGTATAATATTAAAGATACTATTCGCTCAAGTGCAATATTATTATTATTCCAATACATACCAAAGCCAAAAGGCTATTCAGGCAGAGTCCAAAAAAAATAAAACAAAAGCAAATGGTCAGTCAACGTAGCTAATTAGGGTATTCCAGTGGTAGTGTTGAATGGCGGCATTGTTCATGTATCCATTTGTAGCATCGTGATTTAAACGTTCTCAAACTGGGGGCTGCAACGACTTTCTCAGGCAACGAATTCCACATGTTAATTCCTCTTCTTGAGAGTCTATACACTTTTGGTAATCTGCCAAATCTAAATTTATACAAGACTCTGCTATGTCCCCGCAACTGATCTACCCGCCTAGTGATTACATCGGTGGGATAACCTACCACATCATTCGACATATACCATATACATAGCATTTCCAAGGATATGAACCTGGAGGTCCCGCCGAGATAATATAATTCGTTTAGTATCAATCATAATATTAATTTAGACAATTCAAACATTTTAGCAGTTCACAGTAACTATTTTAGCCGTATTATTCTATAATCATATTTTATTAATAAAGAGAAATTAACTGATGATAATAATTTCTTATTTTCAATTTTTACCCGAGAAAATAAACATTATCATAATTACTATTAATCATTAAATAATAAAATTACCATTTATCATTAAATAAAATTTATTATTAATTTAACTTGAATGCATATGTGAGCTGAAATTCTTATTGTGGTGGCACAATGTTATCCTCACAGGTATTGTTCCTATTCGTAATACAGCAGGGCTCTACTAATCAGCCTGGATGGGTCTCATCAGCTGCTGACCCAGATCTACATTTCACGTTTAGACTCTTTATATCTGCTTACTCCGTACACCGGTGCTGATCGTCTCTGAATTCAGAACGTCTGTATCTCGATTCAACGCTATATCCACTAGGATTGCTGATCCAGTGGTGTAGTGGAATCTTATCATTTATATATTATTTGCATAATCATATCATTCAACATATCATTTATCATTAAATCATTTGTAACAAAAGTGTTCAAATAAACTGAATTAAAGAGTTTTATCGAATTTGTTATATTGGATCCGTGTAATATCGATATTGTCCTTAGCTCATATTATTAATTTTATTATGTATCGTATATTATCACAATGATATATTCATTTATCGTTGTATTCTTAAAGTCAAATTGTATATTTGGATAGGACCAGGAATATCTCCTTAAGCATTAAGGAGATAATGATAATAATATTAAGTAATATTAATATTAAGATAATAATCTCCTTTATTTATCTCCTTGTTATCTATTATAACACAATCTCATATAGCAATTTGCCAGTTATTTTGAAACATCTATTTTACTACCCGGAAAAATTGATGTAAAGTGATTTAACAATCTACACTGACAGAATACCAATAACTTGTATAATTAAATCAGATCCATTTAACTTATTATATTACGTTACTAGTATTTACTGTAAGCTGCAAAATGTGTCAATTGCATATGATCAATATAAATATTTTAATATTTTCAAAAATGGATTGGATTCACCAACATACATGACATGAACCTTGAATCAAAGACATTTAGTAACGACGTGTCGCAATGGCGTCCTGACAAAATCTTGATTTTTTTAAGAGCCGCATTTTTTTTTGGATTTTGCTAGCCTTTGGGACATTAGCAAAATAGATTTTTTAATATCGAAATACTCGAATTACTAATTTAATAGACAAGTATTTAACATATAACCATTTCTTTAGGCACAATTGATCTCGAAGAATCCGTTAATATTACGAAATCACGCTATAAAATCATAAATGGTCAATTTATTAAATATCTTGATCTGAAAAACTTTCTCAAATTATCCCTTAATTATATCCTGCTATATCTAGAGTTACAACATTTTCGCAGCTAATGCTGCCACTTTCAGGTGTCCAAAATTAAAAATTGTTCATAAAGTATTTTCAACATATTTTAAGCAACCACAACAATTTCTTGACAAGAAAAAATAAATAATATACAAGATTTTTCCTGCCAACAACTGGTCAGGGTGTCAGGTCGTGGAGGCAGAGCACGAACTAAACTACTCCAGACATCGCGATCCTGGGCGACAGACAAGAGTTAGACATCTTCAGAACGAGTTCTAGCCACCTCAACTGACTTTCTTTGATTTGGAGAATAGCGACTTTATTCTGAGTCCATCCCGGATTACCGAATTCCTAAGGCTACGAACGGATACACCGAGAATAAATCTTATTTCGGTCGCCTGTTTTCAAGATCTTATCCTTTCGGTCATAACCCAAAGCTCATGACCATATGTTAAGATAGAAACGAAGATTGCGTGGTAAACTGAAAGCGTCGCCTGAAGACTCAACTCCCGCTTCACCACGACAGACCTGTACAAAGAACGCTACGTTAGCTGCACAAATCCGCTTCCCAATCTCCTTGATGTTCTTACCGTCCCTCGAAAACAATACCCCAAGATACTTGAAATTCTCCACATCATAAAGAACCCTTTTCCCAATCCAGATTGACATTGGCATCTGAATCCGGGATAAACACATAGAGACAGTCTTGGAGGTACTAACCAACATCCCAGCCACTTGGCATTCCATCGTGAATCGATCGAGTAGGCATTGTAAATGCTCAGTACAAGAAGCCAACAATACAACGTCATCTGCAAAAAGTAGAGATGGTATCCTGATGGAACCTAACTAAAGACCGACATCCGTCAGAGCAGCCCGCCTCGAAATGTTGTCCATGTAAAAAAGGAACAAAAGTGGAGACAAAGGACAGCCCTGATGAATCCCAACGCCTACTGGAAATCATTAATACTTCCTACCTAGAACACGAACAAAACTCATACTTTGTTCATACAGTGAAGCCACAGCTACCCGTCGATAGTGCGGTACTCCATACTCCCTTAGTACCTCCCACAACCTCCCTCGCGGAACTGTCAAACGCCTTCTGCAAATCTACAAAACACATGTAGACCGGTTGAGCGAACTCCCAATACCGTTCAAAGATAGTTAAGATAGTAAATTGCTGGTCCGTAGTTTCACGACCTGAAGGAAAGTCGCATTGTTCCTCTTGTAACTATCCATCAACTATAGGCAGTATCCTTAACTCAAGAATCCTAGCAAATAGCTTACCATTTTTGCTAAGAAGAGTGATGCCCTGATAATTGGAACACACTCTTCGGTCACCTCTCTTACAGATCGGTACCACCAACCCAGTTCGCCACTCACCAGAAACCTTGCCCGACTTCAATACAACATTGAAGATCCGTGTTAGCCATCTCATGCCAGCAACGTCGAAAGCTTTTAAAGCTTCAGTTCGAATATCATCTACTCCAGAAGACTTGTCGTTACGAAGTTTTTTAACAACAGCAATGATCTATTCCAAAGAGATGAGCTCTTTCGTTGGTTATAAAGACTCTATTTCTACAATAGAAGGCATATCGATCGGATTAAGGAGACTCCAAAAATGCTCTTTCCAACAACTAAGAATTTCTTCAATGTCAGTCAGCATATATCCTGTTTTGTCATATAGAGTTTGAGGAGTTTTCTGCTTTCCAACACGAAGGTTCCTGATCGTCCTCCAGAACATATTCGAAGCTGACCTATAATTAAGTTCTAAGTGATCTCCAAGCATCTCTCAGGCCGTCTTCTTCGCTTCGGTAAGTGCTCGAGCTGAAGCTCTCTTTGCTCTTATATACTTGTCTACAGCTTCCAATGATTTATTTAACAAAGTTGCCTTATAAGCCAGCTTCTTCTGTTTGACGAAATCTCTAACTGTTGGTGTCCACCAAGCAGTTCGAGTATTTCCTCCGCGACAAGCACCTAATGCCTTCGAGCCACAACTTTTAACTGTTGCTTTGGCAAGCGAGGATCTGAACATCTTACAATCCTGATCAATGCTCTTCACCTCTTCTGCAACCGAGAAAAGTCCTCCCGGATGTAGCCAGAAAAACGTTCTTTGACAGAAACATCTGCTAGACGCTCCCAGCACGCTCTCACACGAGATTTGGGTTTACCATGCTTGTCTAGCATCTGATTCGGCCATCAAAGTTTATTAACTAAAAGGTAGTGATCGGTTGACAGATCAGACCCTATCTTCACACGAGTGTTCAGAACATAACGTCACATATCAGACGAAACGAATACAAAATCGATCATTGATCTTTGACTGAGAAAATCTTGATGCCATGTGCATCTATGGATCTCCTTATGATCAAACCTGGTGTTGGTTATGCTCAAATTGTTATGAGAACAAAAGTGTAATAATTCAACATCACTCGCTTTCAGATCAGAGAGTCCGTTCGTCCCCAACATCCCCTTTCAAGTGCTACTGTCGCTACCAACATGATCATTGAAGTCACCCAATAGAACGAGGGAATCTCCAACAGGAGTACTATCAAGCTAAGCCTGAAGATCTTCCACGAAGACTGCGTATTCCGAGATAATGTTGGGAGCATTCGCACACACAACAGTTATCCCCTTTCTCTCTTTGGCTAAAAGTATCATAGACGCTATCCTTTCATTCCCAAGGTTAACCCTCTCTACCACGAACGACAACCGGGGACTTGTAAGTATCCCTACACCCGCCTGTCGTCGCTTTCCGTTGGTCACTACCGAATAGTTCAATGTTTAGCATTGATCCAAAAGTTTAGTTCTAGTTCCAGAATAGTGACGAGAAGTCACTCCGACTATTTCAAGACCGAAGCGAACCATCTCTTCAACTAATTCTGTTTGCTTCCCGACAACGAGATGACATTCCACGTTCGTACATGAAGGCTAGTCCGCTTCGGATGCTGATGCCTCTTTCGCTGTTTCCGTACAACTGCCTGGTCACACGGCACACGGCAATGAAATGTTGCTTGTCATTTTCTTTGTCTTGATTTGTTTGTTCGGCTATCTTCCGTCTCCGATATCCTTTGATGATACAACTTTGATACTGTAAGGAAACAGGTCTCCGAGACTCTCTTCTGCCTTTTCGTCCATTGTTTAATCTGCCGTTAGAGTCATCGGAGTGATTTTGCTTGCTCGGCTATTTCCCGTTCCCAATATCCTTTGATGATCCAACATCACTACTATAAGGAAACAGGCATCCGTGACTCTCTTCCGCCTTTTCGCCCATTGTTTAATCCGCCGTTGGAGTCATCGGAGGATCTAAGATAGTCTATGAAAGAACTATCCCTACGGCTGATGTAAGCCAGCCAATTATTTAGTCGTTGATCGACAAATGTCGAACATACGTTGCCTGGACGGCCCCATTAAGAGGCTAATTGGCAATAGGTGCCAGTTTAATACTTAATCGACTGGCACCTAGCGTCGACATATTTAAAGCAATGAAAGCAAAATATTACTTAAAAGAGAGAATAGAAGTAAATAAATAAAGCCTGCAGTGATTTAGTAAAAATAAATAGATTTTTAACCAAAGTAAATTATAATTATTTAATCGAAGTAAATAACATAATTTTTAATAATTCAGCTTAAGTTCGTAATCACGTTATAAATTATATTAAATTTTATCTTAGTAAGATAATGTATACCCCTCATTACAATAACTTTTATTTCCCATTGCTTTCTTCTGTGCTTTTGAATTTCTTATGTAAAGTATTTGTTACTTTTTTAAACTTGTTGTTTAATACTTCCTTGTTATTTATTAATATTTTTTCTGCCTACATAAGTGAGGTACAGCTATAGTGGTCGTGCTTTATAAAATTGGTAATTTTAATTGTCTATGAAATTTCATTTTATATTTTTACGGCACAAATCAGCAATATATTTGAAATCAAAAATAAATGTGAAAAACTATTATATAAATTTGAAACCACTGGCCTTTCTTACTCGCATTAAAAATACAAATCTAATTTTAAATTCATGCAAATAAGTTCATACAACGTTAGTGTCGTTATACTAATTCAATTGGAATTGACATCAAACTTTACATTTTAAATGAAGGGTAAATGTTATAAATTGATATTATAAGTTATAATAATATTATAATATAATTAATATTAAAATATTATATAAAATATAATAATTAATAATTGATGAATAATTATTAAATAAAATATAATAATTATGTTGAGAGTCATATTTTATGCTACTTAAACCTTTAAACGCTGGGCGTTAATATATAAAAACAATAAAAAATTAAAGATTGTCGATAATTGGAAGTAAATGCTAAAAATCAAAGAATTAAAAAGTTGGTAATCAAACAAAGACACTATAAATTGATATTACAATTTTACTTATATTATGCTAACGAAAAAATGAAAATGTACTAACAATATTTAGACGGCTACTACCGCGATCATTAGGAAGAAATCAGATCAGGTAATCGAGTCTACGTATATTAAATTATTTATAAATTAAAAATAATGATAAATAAAAATAAAATAAATAATAAATAATTATAAGTAATTAAGAATTGTAATATAAGATTATACCATGTAAGATTATATTGGTATAATCTTATACCAATGTAATCTTATATTGGTATAATCTTATATTTGTATAATCTTATACCAATATATGATTATACCATGTATCAGAATAAGGATGATGTCATCAGGAGGAACTGCTATGCTATCAGGTTTCGGTCCCTATTTAACGAGCTTTTTAACTAAAAATACATCTATGATATTATTTTTAAAGATAAATAATAAATAATTATATAAGATTTTATACAATTGATATTTATATCAAGTGTAAATTTAAAATTAAAATTTAAAATAAAAGTCAGTTTTATGAATTGACTAATAAATAACAGGTGATATATCGGAATAGGGATTAGAGGTCATCAGGAAAATCTGCTATGCTATCAGGTATTGGCCCCTATTCCTCCACCCAGCATAGCAGCGAGGACAATTATATGCTAATGATATATTTTTAATAAAAAGAAGAAAAATAAATAAAAAAATAAAATAAAAAAATAAATATAAATATTATTGTTAAATCAATAAATCGAAATTTAATAATTAGATAATAAATAATTATAAATAATTGCTATCCAATTTTATATAATTTATATCAAGTTAAAATAAAAAATTGAAATTTAAAATAAAAGTCAATTTTTATGAATTGATTAATAAATAACAGGCGATATATCAGAATAAGGATTAGAGGTCATCAGATGGAAATGCTATGCTATCAGGTTTCGAACCCTATTTCTCGAAAGTATAAAAATAAAATGTAAAACAAATGAGAACAAACATTTTAAAAGCTTAAACACACAATCTAAAGTAAATACACAAATTACAAGCTTAAACACACAGGACTGCGTTACCTTGTACGACCAACGACGACAATCACCCGAAAGAATCTTATGATCAGGACAATCGACTTCCAATAATCTCAAGCAGTCATCCCAGGATATAAGGGCTCTGACTTGACGCTCTAACAGGCGCTAAAGAGGTCATGTCAAGAGGTAAACAGGCGAGCATCGCCAGATGCTGTACATGCAACGGCCAAGCAGCGAAATGCAAAGGTTGCAAGTGTGCGCGGGCAGGAAAGCCATGTTTCAACTGTTCGGCTTTGCACTGCTGTAATCGGCAAAGTTCTTTCGCTGCTAACCAGGCTCAGCAGTCTGTGGCTTCCGGCGACGACCACAGTGTTAATCGGTTGCTTCCTAGCTCAAATGACGATGTACACAATAGGAAACGCTTCACAACGTTAGATGATCCATCACATGATGGAAATTCCGCTAGACATACTGACAATTTCATCAATGCTTATGAGGAGATAAAATTTTGGAGGCCAAACCTGTTTCGTGTTCCAAAGTGTTCTGCTGGTACGTTATTCGTCGATCGCCTATCTCATATGTATAAGGATGTGACACAAAATACGTCTTCTTTCAACAATGCGCTTTACAGAGCTTGTGTATTCTGTCAACTGTTGCTACAACGCCCGGGGTGTCCAAAAGTGTCGGTTTTGAAGAAGGCTCTTGAAAGGCGATTACAAATGTGGGACGAATCAAAATTAAATGAGTTAATGATTGAAGCTAGAGCTTAACAAAGCAGGAACTCCGAGCAGCTTAATCCAAATACAAGCAAATGCAATTAGCACACGATTCATTAAGTTATTTACACATGGACTCTGCTGCTATGAGAACCTTGCGAGACGGTGAAATCGAGCACCCTGTTTTGGATACAAATGAACTGTGTGACGGAATAACGATACGCGAAAAACTTGAGCTACTTCACCCCTCCCCTGTTTCGCAAAATTTAATGGATATGATTCTTCACTATCCACTACCCGAAGTAATTGAACATCAGGACGTTATATTTGCTCATATTGGACCAGGTGATATTAAAATCGCATCGAAACGTACACATGGGAGTGGTGGTCCATCTGGAATGGACGCGAGCGCCTGGCGTGCACTGTTGAATGATTATGGACAGAGCTCACATAGACTGGCCGAAAGTGTAGCCAAATTCGCAAGACAACTTGTAACAAAAGAGATACCACATCGTTCGTTGAAACCATTTCTTGCGATCCGGCTTATACCGCTAAATAAAAACCCGGGAGTTCGTCCTATCGGTGTGGGTGAAGTTTTAAGAAGAATAATAGGAAAAGTTTTGGTGACAGTGGTCAGCAAAGATCTTCAAAAAGTAGCTGGGGCGGAACAGCTATGCGTAGGACAACGTTGTTCGACAGAAAAGATAATACACTCTGTTAGAAAAGCATGTTACGAGGATAATCAAATGTGTGTGTTTTTTGTCGACGCTACAAATGCATTTAACAACATAAACCGAGCACTTTCCATTTAAAATATGAACAAGATATGCCCTTCGCTTACACAGATTTTAAGAAATTGTTACAGCTCAAATCCCGAACTATTATTGAGGGACGACACCATTCTGTCAAAAGAGGGATTTACTCAGGGCGATCTCTTAGCCATGGCCGCATTCGGAGCAGCTACACTCCCATTGATAAGAGAACTGAGGAGTCGTGTACCTAATGTCCTACATCGTTGGTACGCGGATGATGCCACTTGCATAGGAAGACTAGACGGAATTTTGGAACTGTGGTCTGTGTTGGTAGAAGTTGGACCCAAGTATGGTTACATAGTAAATCCAGGCAAGTGTAAACTCCTTGTACATTCGGAACTGCTAGATGCGGCTGCAAGATCCTTAAGTGGAACACAGGTTTAGGTCAATGCTGAAGGGTCAGAGTTACTGGGATCCTTCATTGGTCAATCAGATTTTGTAAAGAAAAAGATAACCGAGAAAATAAATACTTGGATTGGAGATATTGATAAACTTTCTGAGATTGCGTCAGTCGATGCTCAAATTGCGCTTGCTGGTTTATCACAAGGACTGCAGTTTCGATGGTCACACCTATCCAGGACTACACCTATTGAAACCGGAACATTTATAGTGCTGAAAGAGTCTATATTCAATCGTCTGATACCGAAAATATTTGGCGAAAATCATTGGCCAGAAGAGTTGTCTGACGTATGTTCACTACCGTTCAGACACGGGGGTATTGGCATTTCGGATCCAAACGATATGGCTTATGTGGCATATCGATCCTCCTTGGAAATATGTGGCCCATTCATGAGTGATACTTAAGGAACAAATTTATCTATGAAGGAAACAGTTGAAATTGGAGCTCAAGTCAATGCTCGAGAATTATCACCTTACTAGGAAGTAGCATATAATCTCACAAGCTCGTACAAACTGGAAATGCATCCTCGCATGTGCTTCAAATAATGGAGCTTCATCATGGCTATCAAATCGTTATTTCGAAAAACGAGATTACAGAATGAGTAATCAAGCTTTCATGGATGCATTTGTGGCAATGTATGGTTTTGAGTTCGATGCGACAATTGACAGGTGTTGTTGCGGAGAAGCTTTCACGACAATACACGCATTATCCTGCCAAACAGGTGGTGTTCTAATCACTCGACACAATATTGTCCCAGATATACTCGCTAATTCCATCAAGGAGGTGTGTTATCATGTCACAGTGGAACCTAAATTGCAAATTGTTGGAAACGCAGTTCAGTTTGAGCATTCTACAACAACTCGTGCATCAGATGCAAGATTAGATATTGCATATAGTAGTTTGGAATATGGAAACGTGGAGCGATCCTTCTTGGATGTATGCGTCTATAGCTGCCTTGCCCCATCATACGTTTCCGGTCCGGCTGCGGGATTTGAATATCATCAATCGAGGAAACGAGCAAAGTACGAAGAGCGAGTGTCAAGAATTGAAAGAGGATGTTTCTATCCATTTGTGATGACATCCAGCGGAGGCATCGGGACAGATGCTAACAAAATTATACAATTAATCGCGAGAAAGATGGCATCAAAATTTAATACAGAATATACCACGTCTATAAATCAGCTTAGAGCAAAGTTGTCGATAGCTGTAGCAAAAACTGCATCGATGTGTCTACGACGACCAATTCGCGAACCACTGTCAACATACCATCGAACCGAAAATACCAACGAGCACGTGGACCAGTATCAACTAGCTCGCGGTCAAGCACAACTACGCCAAAAGGAAGTCGTTCACCAAGTGGAGACACTCGAGTGGACTGGTGATGGTGATGACAATTGAAATAACTTTAATATAATCATAAGCCCATTTGCGGGAACCCCTCAAGTGTTTGTTTTATATAAAAATATAATAATAAAAAAATTACAAAAAAATGAATAATAAAATAATAATAATAATAAAATGTGTTCCAGTGGAACAATTTTTTTGTCTAAATATAGATGTTCCTACTTTTAAATAATTTCGATTTATCAAAATATTTAAGGAATCTATTAATTTAATTTTATCCGTACATATTTTTATTTATTTGATGGTTTAATTTTTGTTAGATAGGCGTTATGGTTATTATAACATATATATGTTTATATTTTTCCGAATATAAGATTAATTATTTTTTAGCCATCTGTGATAGCAATGCTAAGCAAAAAATGTAAATCGCAAACCGATCGGCAAGTCGGAACTTGTTTGTATCAGCCTGGCCAAACACGGAAATAACGGGAAGCGCCTGATTTCAGTCTGAATATCAACCCCATCTCCACAAGCACGCACACTTCTGCAAAGACTGCATCCTCCTACGCACAGCAGCTGTACAGATCAACCACTATCATCCCTTAATATTACAAAACAGCACTTGAACAATCCGCTTCCGTCAATAATTATAAGTCGTGTAACAGTCCTTGCCGCGGTCAACTCTTTCCTCTCAACGTCAGGACCAGGCTGCCTGGGGCTAAGACCGGAGCATCTACAGGATATGTTACGAGCCAATAGCGGAGGATCACTAGCAGAGAATTTGACACACCTTATCAACCATCTACTTGCAGGACTCGCACCCCCTGAAGTGGCGTCTTATATCGCTGGCGCTAACTTGATCGCGCTGCCAAAAAATACGGTGTGTAAGATCAATCGCCGTCGGCGAAACTCTTCGCCGTCTCTGTTCGAAGTGCATCTGTCTTCAACTCCGTAAACGCTTCGCCAGCCTGCTACAACCAACACAATTAGGGGTAACAACCCTAAACGCAGCTGAAAGGATCGTTCACAACGTTAGACGACTCCACGAGCAACACACCAACAAAACCAATTGGACTTTTGTAAATATCGACCTGTCAAACGCATTCTACTCAGTGTCCAGAGCACAATTACGAGTGGAGATTCGAGAAAACGTTCCAGAGCTCTTGCCCTAGTTTGATTTCACGTACAAATGCAAAGCACTTCTACATTTCGGTTCCCTAGACCCTCTTAACTCACGCAAAAGAGTCCAGAAGGGAGATTCTTTTGGCCCTTTCCTATTCTCATTAGCCATTCAGAGAACTATTGAAAAGGTATCCCAAAAACTTGGAATAAACCTCAACATGTTATATCTGGATGACGGCATAGTCGGTGGGACGCCATCAGCAATTGCATCCGCACTCGGCTGGCTAGATTTGAGCTTCTAAAATGATGGAGCTCCAGTTAAATTAGCGAAAGATAGAGGGCATCGGCATGCTTGCAGCCGTAAACGCATGCCTGGCCTTACTTTCTAAGGTGGTTTCGAAGAACACTTTCGGGAGCATGCATTTGCTAGGCATACCCATAGATGACGAATCTTTCATATGTAACCACCTGTCTAATGAGGTTCTTCCACCACTGGTTCAGACAATTGATGCACTGGCCAAGCTGCCAGACCCTCAAGTTGGATACCTTCTACTTCGACACTGCGAGTCCTCGCCTAGGATAAACCACCTCCTCCGCACAGTCGATCCAAGGATGACAAAAATGTTTTGTCAGTCATTTTACAGACAAAGCGCTAGCGCTTTTCAGAAAATATGCGCGTACCAACTTTAGGAAGCTACCAAATCACAGGTTACACTCCCTATCCGTCTGGGTGGCTTCAGTCTAAGATGCAATGCTGCGCACGCCCAGAGCAAGGCGCAGCCGTAGACTTGATGTCACCGAAATCCTGAATTAAGCAACTAGCAGTGAACAAACTGTCGGAAAATTCGCGGACTGCTATGCAGTAGAATTAGCTATGCAGCATATTCTGCTATCTATTTTTGACGGCAGCAACGCCGATGAGAAGCTTCCTCTAAGAAGAATTAATCTAATTCTTCTAATTCTTTGATCTTCCACATAGATCAAAGAATTAAAAAGTTGGTAATCAAACAAAGACACTATAAATTGATATTATAAATTGACACTATAAATTGATATTATAAATAGAGTTATATTATGGAATCGAAAAGAAATTGAAAGTTTATTAACAATAGTTAGATTGATACTATTACCATAATCAGAAAGAAAAAGAGAAATTATTAAGTGTGACATATTTATGTAGCTGCGTCTAACTTTGAAACAAAATAAAACATTCCGGCGTCTACTGAAAAAATGGTACGGTAAATATGAAAAATATTACAAAAATAATAAAATATATTATTTAATATAAAATATAAAATTATTATATATTTTTTTAATGTAAAAATGTTGTAAATTTAATCTTTTTTATAAGTTATTATTTTTTTTAATAGATGTTAGTTCGATGTTCATATAATTTGATGATTTTTATAGTTTACAATTTTTCTTATTTAATTAAAAGATGGTACTCAGAATTAAAATATTTATCTTTTAAGCAAAATGATTTTTAATAAAATAAAATATTACATGAAGTAATATGCAATTTACATTGATTTTTATAAATACTGTTTATTTTTGTTAATAATTTGTTATAAATTTGTTAATAAATTTGATAATTAATTCATTCTGATAAACTAATGTCATATTTTTTGAATTTTAACATTCGTTTTTATTTATTGAATATAAATAAATTTCTATTTATTGAATATATTTACATTTGTTCAGGGCGTTTAAACATCGAGAGGAATGGAAAAAGAAATTTTGTGAACAATAAAATTTTCTTTTTCTATTCCTCTCGATGTTTAAACGACCTGAACAATTGAATAGCACATCGAACGTATCATTGGACAATATTTACATTTATTCAATCAATGTAAAATCAATTAACTTTGCAATTTGCCTTTATAATAATTCGAAACACGATTGATATCACTTCAAGAGTGATTTTGGCCAATGTGAGACTCGACTTTGAGATGCTGTTAATAAGTTTAGGAGATTTGCATAACATTAATTTTACATTCTTCTGATTGTAACATAACATTATCCTCACTTGTTCCTCTTATTGATACAGAAGGATGCTACTAATCAGCCTGGGTGTGTATCATCAGCTGCTGATCCCGCCCTCATTTGCTGTTTATGTTTAGACTCTTATCTGTAATCATAAGAATGTAATTTTACATTCTTATGATTGTAGCATGACATTATCCTCACTTGTTCCCATTTTTGATACATAAGGATGCTACTAATCAGCCTGGGTGTCTCATCAGCTGCTGATCCTGCCCTCATTTCATGTTTAGACTCATATCTGCTTATTACGTACACTGGTGCTGATCGGATTTGAACTAAGGACGTCTGTATCGCGATTCAACGTTACATCCACTTCAAGAGACTGATTTTGGCTAATGTGAGACTTGACTTTGAGATGCTGTTAATAACTTTAGGAGATTTGCATAACATTAATTTTACATTCTTCTGATTGTAACATGACATTATCCCCACTTGTTCCTCTTATTGATACAGAAAGGTGCTACTAATCAGCCTGGGTGTCTCATCAGCTGCTGATCCTGCCCTCATTTCATGTTTAGACTCATATCTGCTTATTACGTACACTGGTGCTGATCGGATTTGAACTAAGGACGTCTGTATCGCGATTCAACGTTACATCCACTAGGCTGGCTGCTCCAGTGGTGCAAATATATTACTTTTAATTTTACAATAATTTGTGTAATTATACAGTAATATACTAAAATTTATTAATTTTACAATTGAGTGTAATTAGTGTAGTAGATTACATCCGTTGTGTCACAGAGTGCGCACTGCAACTGTGTTAATCGTCGTTCATCAATCAGGAGATGATGAACAACAACCAACAATTAAATTTGGCTGTTTTTTTTATAGGCAGCTCAAATTTACCCGCCAATTGTAATAATTGTCGTGTTATGAACGGTAGTTGGCTATGTACAAGCCGCAATTATGCATATTTACCGTGACATAGAGAGATAGTCTGTTGTACAATACTGTAGCTGTTAATAAGCAAACTACTCAACTTCTTTTCTGTGTTGTAGATTACAATGTCTTGACGTTTTCTTTATTTTCAATATGCAATCAGACTTGTTCAAAACGGCAATAGAAAATTTTAAAAATAACGCCGAATTGGGTCACAGTATTGTATTCTAGAAGAACGCAGCTGTTCAGTGCGCGATGGAAAAAGAGAATCTTCGTCCTGCTGGGGAGAAGCGAAAGTCACTTATCGCTTCACCCTTTAACAAAAGAAGAGCTGTCAGCCAAATTATCAGAGGAAAATCACCACTCGAGGTGTGTATTTATACAAGCATATATTACTATTCTTTTTAGCAATCAAACTTATCAACGAAAACTTAGCAAAGAAAACGACTTCTTCTGTTTAGATATCTGTAAACTTAGCAACGAATATCAAACATTTGTTTGATCAGTATCGCGTACCTTTGCCAGGTGAAAACAACAATGCCAAGAATACCTTCTATAAATCAATTAATCGTGTAGAGGTATTTTATATAGAATTGATATACCGATAAATTCACGGATTGCTTTTATTATTCATTTGAACACTCAGTTTTAGAATATAAGTTATCAAATTTTGAACTTAAATGCTAATGATCGCAAAGGCTATCAATCCTATCAACAAGGACTTGCTATTCTAATTTTAAAATATATAATTTTATTTTTTAAATAATAATTTTTTATATTTGTAGTATCTTAATGACTGGTATATTCTATAATGTACTGGTTTTACAAAAATACAATAATATATATAATGAGTTACACAAGGACTTGCTATTCTAATTTTAAAATATATGTACACAGATTAATTTGTAATATTAAAATATATAATTTTTTATTTAAATAATAATTCTTTTATATTTGCAGTTTTTATTTGCTGATATTTTTGTACTATTTTAAAAAATACCAAAAGTATTATATTTTTAACTTTACATTTTCAATATAATATTTTTTATTAGAATATAATTTTATTTTCTATTTGAATATTATTTTTTTATTTTTATAGTTTTTAATTGCTGGGATATTCTATAAAGCATGATTTTACAAAAATACAAAAATATATAGCCCATTATATTTTCAGTAATTTAATGCTAAAATTTAATATTTGTTCCTGAAAATCATATTTCTTCACATTTTCTAGATTTCTAAGGAGTTAGTAATTTTCTAACGATGCTAAGAGAGGTTTGGGAAATGTTAAAATTTTTCCTCTTTTCTTTGATCGAGCTTTAATAATTCTTTCTAAATAATTGGTCATATTAACTTTTCAAAAGTAATCCTAATATTTATATATTATTTTTTGCAAAATATTATATTTTTTATCTATTTTAAATTTAGATATTTAGAAAAATATCTAAATTTTTTAGAAAATAAAAAAAAACACTTTAATTATTGATTTTATTCTATTCAATTTTGTTGCTCTTAAATTAACATTTTTAAGTTAATTTTTAATCGAATGTTAAAACTCTGTATTAGAAAATGTTTTGGTGATTGGTCACAATTTTCTGTATAAATGTAATTCCTGTTTTTTTTATTGTTGGCTATAAGTTATTCAGCACATCTCGTGGTGGAATAGTTCGTATTAAAAATGCATTCGTTAACTTTGTTGGGTCGATCGTATTATTAGTTTCTCTATATAACTCTAGAACCGAATAAAACGCTTAGACTTTGTGCAAACATCCGAATGTTTTCACTATATTTTATCACCATTGTATTGTACGGTACTTTGTCTTAAATAACGCATGTATTCTGTTTGGTTTGAATAGAGTATTAAATAACACACGCGTATATTTCAGCTTACTTCTCTGAATAAAATACATACATTAAGCTGTTATTTCAGCCACATACAGCTCTAAGAGTCTATATCATAACTGTATAGTTTGTTTTCTACGACAAGCAGCTCATCCATTTTACGTCGTCTTAAAAGCATTAGCTGCTATATACTATTGATCTATTATGGAAATACAATGCGGTAAATATGCTCTCTGTAGAAATTTCGCATTTGAAATAAACCGAACTGTTTATCACGTGTCTTGCAATTATTAACTTTATAGCAGATTTTTTATGGATGGATAATAAACAATATACTTTGTATTAGAATAAGATACTATATAATCAAATTTCATCAGAGGAAATACGCCATTAGCACGTATTTGGCCACGCTGCCATGTCGGGTCGAGGAATAGGGCCCGAAACCTGATAACATATCGGTTCCTCCTAATAACCTCTAGTCCTTATTCTGATACATCGTATGTTATTAGTCAATTCATAAAAATTGATTTTTAAATTTAAATTTTAAACATAAATTAAATAAAGTCTTATCTAATTCTCTTTATTTTTAAAGAGAATCTTAATATTCTCTTTATTTTCAATTTAAATCGTAGACACAGCTGATCTGAATTGTAAAACTATGAAAGAAAGAATATTAATTTTATATTCGGCGCTTAAACCGGTAATTTAAATGATTATGCAAATTTACATTTGAGTACCGATTATTTGTTAACAGAAGAATATATTTATTTAGTTTTAAACTTATTTAAAATTAACTTAACATATTTGTTTAATATAATGGATAGTATTTAATATAAATATATGTAATTTAAGTAAAACTTAAAATATATATGTGAAATAAAACAATTAACTCTAAATTAAATACAATTTAACTGAAAATACATTATATTAGCTATTTGCTTTCAAGAACAGAATATAAGAATGTACAATTTATAGTTTCACTAGTTCAAATCAAAATAGTTTCCTATTTTGCTTAACTTTTCTAAACAAATATAGAATCACAATAGTCATACATACCATCGTTATAAAAAACAAATTCGATATAAGCGGGGAAATCATTCCATTATTCAAAATGAACTTATTTCTATTTAGCTGTATTGGTTTATTTAATATTAAATAGTACAACTTTTATGCATAAATATCGGTAAATTTAAATTGTGTGATATTACATTCGTAATTTAAATTATAAATTAAATATTTAATATTGATTTATTTACCTTATTTTTCTTATATTTCGACAACTTGTATTTCAGAGGCAATTTTTTTTCGAATTGTGATATTCTAGTATAATACATTTAGCATAATACACTCAGAGATTTAAGACTAGAATATGAACTTTTTGAAACTTAAATATAGACTGGTATTTAGTTTGAGTTATAAAAATGCGAAATGCCATTTCTAAAACATTAAATTTCTTTATTTAATTATTCATTGTAAGTTCGACGGATATGATGATGCTTGAATTTGCTCGTAGTCAAGTTGCAGAAAGCAGTTCTGTATCGGTGACCTTGCTTAAGACATCGGAACTACTGAAAAACACTAGTACCTTGCAAATCCAGCCTTGACCTTGTAAACTACATATTTGAAAAGAATGTTAATTAATATTACTATAAACGATAGAGATGTATTTCTTTTTTACTTCCATCTTGAATTTCATGTGTGATCCTACACAACGACACAGATTACATCTTCACGTGTGATCCTACTTAATACCACAGGTTTTCAAAACTTTTAAGCTTTATATATATAGAAATATATCAATTGAAATTACTGTCATCGGTTTGTGCCTTTAGCTTTTAATTTCGAGTATTGTCGTAATCTCGCAACACTTGAAATTATCGCTATTTTCAAATATGTGCTGACACATTGTAAATGCCATGGGGAAAAACAAAAAAAAATATTTTAACATTTTTAACGAACACAATGAATCATTTAACAAGCTAAATAA